>JAOBYE010016014.1:2325-23438 GCA_025403585.1 Parazoanthus swiftii | reverse complement strand
GCGGGAATGATTGCTTTTCTGTTCAAAGTGTGTCGCTGCTCTCTATAAGTGTAGCGCTGAATGCAATACGCTTTTCCTCATGAGATTAAAATTTGACAAAAAACTTAGAGTTACTACAGGCTGTATGGCACTTTAGCGCTGGATAAGTGATATACCGAAACACTTTGTGGTATTTGGGATGTTCAAAACAAAAAAAGGGTGTATGTTGAGTTATTATGCCTCAAACTGGTGGGAACAGCTGCCGCGTCAGTCTGATGCTGATAAGGGTCATGTTTGTCAAAAATACTCGTGTATCGTATTCTGTTGTAAGCAGCTGCATTATGTTATTCAACTTCGTAACTGAGTGTTTCGAATTTGATTATTAAGCTCTGAAATCTACCTTGGTATCCTGTGGAAACTGAAATCTGTTCTGTCGAATTGCATGACGTTATGGCAAAAATACATTCGGTCGTTGAACAACCGCACGCTACAGTTACATGTATCAGTTTATGCCAAACGCTATTCTCTCTTTGTTTCTTATTCTGTTCTGCTTCTTGATTTTCTGTTGTATGCCGTTGTTTCGAGGAGCACAACAGAATATTGTTCTGTTCAGTTATGTTCGGGATTCTCGGGATTCTGTTGCGAAGAAGTGGCTAACTGGAAACCAAAAATTAAGATCTCCCATTTCTTCCCGAAACATGCCGAGTTCTCCATTTTTATAAGCGCTGCTGTGTTCAATCGAGAAGCCGAATATAAAGAGTATAGATTATATCTAGATTATATTGTGTTTCGACTCGATTAGGTAATTAATAAACATATTTTATTAGACAGTTCAGTAAGTAGTATGGCTGGATATTGTTACGAGCCAAAATGCAATGGACGAGCAGTCATGGCTAGCAATACAATTTGGCAAAATAGTTATAAATCAAAAGCTTCACTTCATACTACTGGCTCACAAGGTAAATATGCATTTGCTTTCAGTTAATACCCATTAGTTAATATCTAAAGTAAGCATTTCAAAAGACTTTGAAATCAGTTTTAATGTTTTGTTGTAATCATTGCCATTATTTTAATTCGTTTGTTTTATGCACAGCTTCATAGAAATTAGTTATTAGTTTTATGATTTATTCTGCGCCTATTAAAGTTTCTTATTATGATTAATATTAAATACTAAACTGTCAATTAGAAGATTTATTATACCACTTTTTCTTTCTAATGTACAATTTCCCCAAAACTTGTTCAATTGGTTTGCTACTATACAAATAACCTCTGCAGTACAAATATCACAGAATCTCGTTCCAGGGCTAAATATGATTTTTGTACTTGATCGACTTAACGGACTGAAGTTGGATAGTAAATACATTGATCAGATTTTCCGATATCGGTATATCCGACAACAGGCGAGGCTGACTGATACAAACTCACAATTAAGTACAAATAAAACTAGTCTTAAAGTACAATCTCTTTCATAAGAACGTCTAATTTTGAACTAAGGCTGAAGCGTAATGGCAATTTGAGCATCAAAATGTTCTTACCAGTGGCAATATGATGCATGCGTGACCAGGGAATGTGCTTTCAAACAAAGAGCATTGAATGCGGTCGGCATTTTGTTACAACAGATGACATACTGAAATAGGGCTGCTCTTGGTTGGCGGATTGACAATATGTCAAATGCAATCTACCTTAGCTTGGTTTTGGGTTTACCAAGACTGTTAGTCGCACAGGAGAAGTACTGTAGATACAGATACCAGATTTTGCTCGTTAAAAAACAGGTGGAATAAAATGTCCTTAACTAAAATTCAGCCTGAGTTACCTTCTTAATATGTTCTGAAATTTTGCCCATTTTCAGCCTCGACGATCTTATCACAGGTTCTTTTAATAAAAGGGTGTAGAAACTGTTTTCACAGAGCAGCGTGGCAGGCCAAAATTTAACAAAGAACAGCCACAGTTCCTTATAGAGCAACGTTTTAGTACTGGATTAATTACACTCTTTTTCTTTATTAAGATCCAGTAAAATTTTAATAAGGCTCAATGTTCTTATTTTTTCTGCGATTTCAGCCTCAATTTATTTTATTTTGTTCTTGACGGCCACGCTTTCTATAGGGGGTTAAACTAAACTCGCCTAAAATTCGGTAAGGTGCTTTTGTGCACTGTTTCACAAGAAATTTGAAGTGCCATTTGCAAGGGAAACTATTTTTAAATGCCCTGGGTGCGTTATCGGCGAGCTGAGTACTGTTGGACTACTGTAGTTCGACGTTGTACACTTGCATAAATTTTGATTCAGCCGCAGTTTGTTCTTTTTCGGGAAAACCCAGCCTCAATGTTCTTATTAAGTTTAATCTTAATAAAAAAAAATTGATGTAAGCACGCAAACTGTGAAAAGCAGGTTACATGACTTTCGTTTGAACTCGAGGAGAAGACAATTTAATTTAAAAATCTTCAGTTCTTTCTTTTTTTTACAGCGCGGAGAAATTAACATGAGTGACAGCGCCAGCGACAGTGACAGTGACCTAGATGGAGTCACAGACCTTATCATTTTGGCAAACGTTTTGTGGCTGATACCAATTACAACACTGAAAAATTACAATGCAAAGAATTTAAACAAACAGTCCTTGTTGTTGTCGGTCATCCTCACGTGGTGCATAAATCACGCGACTTGCACCTATCGTTTTTGGTCTAAATCGATTAGCAGATTACGTAAGAGACTCTCTGGGTTTCGGATATTTGGGATATTCAAAGAGGTCAAGTCGATTCAAGTCAATGCAAGTCAATGAAGTCCTTGTAGTGCAAGTTGAATGTAAGATATGAGCTTGCAATGACTTGCATGACTCTGCATCTACGTTTAAGCCTGTCTTTAGTTAAAATACATATGAGCTTTAATTTCCGTCTTCATCTTCATCTTCAACTCCGTAACAACGTGTACTCGGTGTAGACACTTTCTTGGTGTGCCATGTAATCGCTATTTTTCATTTTTGACTTTTAGGTTTAAATATTGCTGAGGGAAAACCTACTGATCAGTCTTCTACGGATTATGAAGGTATTTCTTATTTAGCAGTTGACGGAAACACGAGAGGTTACTACTATGATTACTCTTGTACTCGCACAAACAAGGAGTACAAACCATGGTGGCGAGTGGACCTGGGTTCCAACGAACGAGTTTCAAGAGTTGTGATTTACAACCGAGCGGATGAGTGTTGCAGCGACGACCTACACAACTTCGACATCCGAGTTGGTGAGATCATACAAAATACTGCTTTGTATCTAAGGGCGGGAAAATAGTTCAAAATCGTTTGTATGGTGCCGTGTTAATTCCCCACTCCAGAAATGAAAATAGGACTTTTTGTTTAAATTGTTTGCATTGTAACTTTTTTCCGGTGGAATAGCGCAGCATGGTTCTAAATGTTCCTTTCTGTTTCTCCCCACTGCATTAATGTTTCTTTTTTCTATTACATATTTTTGTAACTACGTTTTACTTTTTTACTTTTTCTTTATAAACATATATGCAGTGAAAAAGGATTAAATAAAAAAAAAACCGTCCACCCAAACGATCCCAGAAAGATTTGCTACAAATGCTTATTTTACAAGAATGAACAATACACAATTATTAGCGGGTACAAACCGTGATGAGATTCGGACAATGGATCGTTCTTATCGCATGCATTGTGCAAAGACAGAAGTACTGGGTAGATTGTTAATGATAAATGGTCCAAAACTGTTATAAAACATTCGTAGGAATGTTTGCCTAAACGATGTCAAATCTAGTTAGCTTAATAATTTTTCGTTTTGACTTTTTGACTTCTAAGTTACTATTTTAACAGATTATTTAAAGTTGCAATATAAAAACCAACTGTGATTATCATTGGACCGTTAATTAGATTAATACCAATGGGTCTTTTACAAAAAACAAAACTTTCCTCGGAGACCCGTGACGGGGAAGAGGAGGAGGCTGTGCGGAGCTTTCCCCTTCTCTCCCCCCCCCCTCCCCTCCCTCTTCACGGGGTAGAGGATAGGAAAATGCGAGCTGAACAACAGAATTACCCTGGCTCTCCGTAGATAAACTAACAAATTGGCACAAGAAAGCTTAGGTTTTCAAACTTATACAGAGGAAATTCCTTCGTGGGAGCTGTCAATCACCAGTCGAAGCAATGGTTTTATACTGTGTTATGTGGTACTTCTGCAGTGCTGGCGGAGAATATCGCTGTATGCTGTGATATGGAGTTTCTTTTTATGCTGATTTTATGTTGTGCACGTGCTGTGTGACTGTGTTCTATTCTGTTGTTATGCCTTACTTTACATTGTATAACATGTATTGTATTGTGGTGTGTTGTATAAGTCTCCCAAACAAAAACGGCTAAAATAAGGTTTGAAACAGAAGACAAGCCTTCCTCCACCTTGTTCGTCGCTGCAAAACAATGTACAGTATGGAAGCGTAAAGGAACAGCTTTGCTATTTTGAATACAATGATGTTTATTACAGTAAAGAACAATTAAAGACTAGAACAACTTAACATTTGGCACTAGAAAGGCATCATGAGGGCACTTTATTTATTGAGGGTAACACACTTACATCCATACGGTGTAATCTCCCGTGTGGCCCTCACCACAACACCAGGATTACCCTACTCTTTTTGAGAAGTGCGTGGTTTCTTTTGAGTCCCCTGAGATAACACTCCAGGAGACTAGACCAACAGCTTAACGTCCCTGTCTGCGGACGGTGTGGAGAAAGAAGGTCACCCAAAGTTCAACCCTCGACCAGGCGGGGGACTGAACCCAGGACCTTCTGGTTGGCAGTCAAAGATCTTACCAACTGTGCTAAGCTCTTTAACTACTATTTAAATCGCCAGACTTAATCACGCTCTTATCTATATGTCTTTCAACTTTCATCAACACATTTTTGTGGCTACTGCCTGGTAACCAGGCAGTGAAGCCACTATGCTATCGTTTTGTGAGTGCGTGCGTGCGTGCGTAAGTAAGATAACTCCAATCTTCGGTTTGTCTTCGGTTACCGACGTGTTTTTGCTAATGGAAAGGAAATCGGTTTTCCCTCGAATGGGTTACGAAGTTGATTACGAGAGATGCACGAGGGTTGGACTGATTTTGTACATGTACAGTTTTTAGGGGTTCTTTTTCGTACGATTGTTGTAGTTAATGTGTTTAACGAATATGCGATAGAAACGAGCTTATCGGATTTATTGGTACTATGTCGCCCTCTTTGAGTAAAGTGTAATGACTGATTAATTGGTTAATGTTTTTTTCCAGATAAACTGACGCTCAAAGTTTTAAATATGTGTGGAAATGAAAAACTACGAGGAAATAATTCACATTTGTTGCAACCTACTTTTTTTATTTCCAAGGAAACAGCCTTTATAACAATGGAAACAGCAACGCGATATGTGCTTCCGATCTGTCTCTTAAGGAAAGCGGTAACAATGTGCGCGAGATTCGTTGTCACACCCCCCTGACTGGGAGATACCTCAACATACAGCTCCAGGGATACAAAGCTCTCACCTTGTGTGAGGTCCGCGTTTACTCACAATAGGTAATGTTTCGTATCAACCTTTTAATATTGGCAACATTATCATCTTTCATACCTTAAGATACACCGTCACACCCCCCTGACTGGGAGATACCTCAACATACAGCTCCAGGGATACAAAGCTCTCACCTTGTGTTAGGTCCGCGTTTACTCACAATAGGTAATGTTTTGTATCAACCTTTTAATATTGGTAACATTATCATCTTTCATACCTTAAGATACACTGTCACACCCCCCTGACTCGGAGATACCTCACCATACTGCTCCACGGGACCATTGCTCTCACCTTGTGTGAAGGCCGAGTAGGTAGGCAGTTTGGGGTATGGGCTGTACTATCAGTATGGGGTAGGGGCTTTACCATTAGTACCATTAGTATGGGGTAGGGCTATACTATCAATATGGGGTGGGGGCTAAACTATCAGAATATGGTAGAGGCTATACTATTTGTTTGAGACAGGGGCATTACTATCACTTTTAAGACCATTGTTGGTGTTTATGGTCCAACGACCTGAGCTAAAAGACACCTTAACATCCAGCTACAGGAAGCTTAAAAGGCCTTTCCAAACAGCTGGGATCAAAGCGTTGGTTTTACTTTCAGTAGTAAATTCTGAAACCAAACGTTTTGGCTCATTTTACTTAATAAAGAGTAAAGATTTACTCTGAACACTTAGTACCAAAGTGTTGGTTGGTTAAACAAGATATATGAAGTCAAAGTTGTTGTATATTTCTCTTTAGTCTTGTAGTAACATTTAGTTAACTCACAGGCCAAAGGCAAATACCGAAAGCCTTCTAAACCTCTCCTCGATCTGTTTCAACAGGTCTGTGGTACTTGTCCTGACAAATGGCTCCAGCGCTAGGGTTGATAACTTTAGGGTTTAAGGTAAACACGGTTCTTAAAGTTCTGGGACGTAGCTATCTGAAAGATTCGTTTTGTGGAGGATGTTTCAAGTACAGGTGCTCGAGTATAGTTAATAAAAAAAGCGTTTCAATTTGAAGCAAAGTCTTCGACGTGTAAAACCATGTACCAATAAAACAAGGGAAGGTGATAGAAAAAAGTATGTACCGTTTACTTGAAATGAGAGCAATCATATCACGATTTTCTGATTTCAAATAAACAACTGCGCAGGGTTGTACTATTCTTGTATCTTTTCTTCCCTCCCAATCCCCGTTTGTCGCTTCTTCTTGTTTTTGTTGTTGTCACTGTTGCCTTACTTTTCATTTTGTTGTTTGAACTGTTCATATTTATTACTTTTACGATTGACGATTTACTATCCTCTTTTACAACTCAACTGTCATGCGTGCAATCAAACGTCGAGAAGACTTCGTCAGACGGAGTTGACCCTCGTGACAATAAAACTAATAGTTAATGACGGTGTATGGTGGTTGGGCGACGGTGATAGTGAGTGCATGTGACGCCTGATAATGGTGTATTGCGGTTAATGATGGTGAGCTATGGTGCATGAAGGTGGGTGATGACTTATGATAGTGACAAATGAAGTATGAGCTATATTTATGTAGTGATTTTAGCCTTTAAACATTTTTTTGTGGTGTTTCGCTGTTTCGTTTATTTATTTATTCATTTTTTTTTGGGGGGGGGGGTGTTTCGATCGGTGTTTCGTGGTTTATAAATGCCCCTTTCACACGTGGTTTTCACTTCGTTAGCCTTTGCTCTTGGGGAAGGAAAAATCCAAAAATACGATTGTAGACTGTACACTGCTATTTTTCATAGGATTTTAAAGGACAAAAGTCTACGTACAAGGCTTTTCAAGGTCTTGAAAACGAAAATCAAATTCAAGGACTTTCAAAGACAGTGCGAATCCCGTATAGAGTTAATGGAGAGCTTCAAACAACAAGGAGGGTCGATGAGAGTTGAAGCACTCGATAAACGTAGAATACTTGTCAACTTTCATGACAATATGAACATATTCAAATTTAAAGGAGACAGGTATATTTGCATTGCAGTCACAGAGCTGATGGAGAGCTAGAAATGACGAGATTTGAGTCACTCGAGAAGCGTATAGAGTTGATGGAGAGCTTCAAGGGAGCGAGAAAGATAATTTCAACTCTCATCGATTCCCATCTTGACCGGCCAGGCTTCATACAGACAAGGCTCTGAGAACAACCCACTCCAAAATGAATATACCTAAAGTAACCGCCACATCATAATGCTGAATAACTTGCAAACAAATTTATTACCTTTCTCCGTCACGATCTTTATGAAAACTATCAGTACATGAATATAAAGATCTGCGATGTATCATCATCCTCTTGCAAGCTTGATCACTCTTTAAGTATACTCTTGTAGATTTGCATCCTGTTTTTCGCTAACTAGCCAAAACAATCATGTGATTTGGACCCAATTCCTGCTCGGCTGTTAATGGAATCTATAAAGATTCTCAGTCCGGTTATACTTCAAATTGTGGAAACCAATACTGAATATAACACATTCTTTATCGTCGCGATTTTACGAACTTCTGTCAAATTTCAAACCTCATCTTCCTCTCAAAATCAACTGAAAAATTGTAGAGGACCAACTTACTACTTATCTAGTGGAGAAATGTAACCAGCTGCCCTTATTAAAGTCGTTAACGGTATTGCTACAGCTTTTGACAAAAAGACGTTCAGTAATTCTTGTTTTATTAGATATTCAGCTGCTTTTGGTACAGTTCAACTGTCCAGCAAAACTTTACCTTTTTTGTATAACCCTGCCTTTCCACCATGTGGTACTTGTTTATAAATATAATTTCAATTTAAATCCCCGTTTCCTCTTTTATATGCACTCATACGTCGGTGATTATGTTTGTTATATTATCAATTGATATTACAGTCCGTTATCCTTTGCTGGTTTCCAGCTGGGATCAAAGTTCTTCTTGAGAGACTGCCAACACTTAAAATAGTCTTTGTCCAGTTTCTGACACGTTTCGCTTCCCCACTTGGTGACCGCCAGTCCAAGGCACGACTCAAACATAAAAGCCTGAAGGAAAATCAAATTTTAAGTCATAACACAATATTTTATCAAGGGACTAGTAGAGTGATCAACCTCGTTTTGTCACCGCGAAATAACAGTACAATTTTAAAACAATAGAGCCGAAATTCGAATCTACCATTTGCAATAACTTTGGACAATTTCACTGATTTAGAACCTTTTTTAAAAACATAATGAATAACACAAATTTTAATGTAGAGCCAAAACTGTGAAATAAGGCAGATGTTTTGGGGCCTAAAAGACGCTACGTGTGTCTTTAAACTATAGCAGTAAAGAAAATACTACCGCGTATCTGATTTGTCCTGCCTAGTTTGGAGTGACAACATGGCAGGGGCGTTAAGCCGTTGGTCTAGTCTCTCGACTGACGTTCTATCGGGGGACTTAAAAGAACCCACACACTTGTCGATAAGACTAAGCTAATGCCGCTGTTGTGGACTGTCACCTTTTCCCCTACAAAGGACTGCTATAATTGGGGAAACCTACAGCAGTGTCCCTCTCCCTTCGGGGAAAAAGCTATTGAAAAATACGAATGTTGAAGACGTCCGATTTCCGCGGGGCCCGAATGCCAATATGATGGTGATATTCAACAGCAAGGCTCTTCTCTCAGGACGAAAGATCCCATTGGATCTTTGACAATAGAATTAACAGCAACTGACACGTCCTCACAATAAGTCATTGTATGTTTGTCTACTGATGGTTAACAGTTAGGTTTGTCCCAAAGGTTGGGGTTATTTCTATTGTATTTTTGTCCAATGGTATCTCACGTTCTCAGAGTATAGAGGGCGACTCATATTCGACTCTTGCTGGCCTAATGTCTAAATAAACTCGTACCATAGTCCCATCAGCGACTCTTGTTGGCTGAAGATCACAGTTACTGGCTGCCTCAAAACACTCGAGATCAGGTCCGTGTGGTGTCATCATGCTGTGGAGACTGGCACCACCAGGCATAAATCCCTCTTCCTGTGGTCAGCGGTAAAACTCACACATTAGTTAGAATAGTAAGTTTGCTGTGCATCATGGGTAGACGGTACAATCGGACCTTGTGACCCAGTGCATTTAGCTCATCAGTACTGCTGCACTCATTGTCTTTGATATTAGGAAAATTTATTTTGGCAGTTATTGACGACCACGCTGGCTAAACACTGTTTGCTTTTTTCTGAGTACAGTAATTTCTTGCATCCGCTTTTGATAAATTACATCAGAAAGTTAACAGCTACGAAACCCAAAACCGCCAAGAAAAAGTTACCATAATTGAGCTATATTTTTTTCGTGAATAATTTTATCGCTACACGGCAACACAAAGTTTCAAACAATACTGAAGTTACACTTTGCCAAATCTGCACAAAATTTTATCACTAAAGTAGATCAGTCGGATCACTGCTTAGTCACCAAAGGCAAAATAAAAAGAAATCTGACGAAGGAGATCGCGGGGATGTGCCAGAATTATTCGCATAAACTTCCCAGGAATGCTTTATTATAAAAAAAAATATTCAATTCAAACTTGTTTTCATCGAGTGCTAGAAAATATTACCCCATTAAGTAACTGTTAACCGAAATGGCACAACGACTTCATAGTTCAAATCTGCAAGACTTACGGTCCTCGAGAAACTTTAACTTCCACTCACCTTTGCTTCGTATTTACCAAATATAAGACCCATGAACTCGCTCATACAGTTTCCTATGGAATGAAGGAACAAAATTAAAAATACTGTAATTGAATTGTTAATTAATTCATTTCAGTACTTTTGGATCAAAGAAGGTTCTGATCAACGACCGACCCGCTCCTCTAAACCTTGCTCCTAACGCGTTCTTACTAAACACTAAACACGATTATTTTAAACTTGTTCGACTGAAATATGTTGGTACTGTTACGTGTTTATAGGTTTTCACGCGTTGGAAAAGAAGCATTTGAACGTTGTTACGATAAAGCAATTTGTTTGTACTGGTTTCAAGCCAGTCTCTCTTTTTAAACTGTCAAATTGTTTTTCAATCATGATTAGTTGAAACCTGTTTAGCGAGCAGTGTGAAAGAGGCATTGTTACTTTAAGGTTCATTCCAAGCTAAATACCGTGACCCAATTTCTTTAAATATTATTCTTTTTCTCATTTTCACCAATGCACAATTTGTAAGTTGCCCATATTTCAAGCTTACATTTACAAGGGACTGTAAGTCGCATTGCCTGAGCTCTCGCTGCCTTTCATCCGCAGCACAAATGACATGACGATGTAATGTCCCACTCAGTATACGAATACTGTAGGTCGTGAAAACTGAGTCAAACGGTAGCAGAAATTATATGTTCTTTAACTTTCTTCAAACAAGTTCACCATTCTTACTGTGATAATACGGAGGTCTGAAGGTGTGTTCGCCAACTGCCCAGCGCGGAGGAAAGACAACAAAATCAGCAATTGCAGTTCCTGGTTTGTTGCTCTGACAGGTCAGCACAGTAAAGATTGACGGGTCCTGGGGATACAGAGGAAAGCTGTCAATTCTTGAACATCGTCTTCAACTCATTATCCTCGGAAGCTCAGGGGCGGTCCGTCAGGGCGAGTGAAAAATCAGGGGCGAAAGAGAAGCGAGGATTCGCTTTTGCTCGGTGTACAAAATGTACGAGACTGACTGAGTCCCGAGGACGTTAACCAAATTACCAACATAAACAATAATTAACAAATACTCATGCGATGCACGAATTAAAACTCTGTGCGTTTAAAATAATGAGATCGCAATCGAATCAATTCTAATTTTTAATAATACAAAAAATTCCTTGAATAAAAAGGCCCTGAGATTTGATTTAAAAGTTTGGATATTTGAAGAATGTTTCAGCGATTCAAATAGCGAGTTCCATAATTGTGGCGCAGCAAAACAGAAAGAATGTTTACCATAAGTGACAGTTTTGACAGCAGGAAAAGAAGGAAGCGAGAATTTGAGTGCAGTTGACGGGCAAGGCGATAACGATTGACAAATTGGAGTATATAAGCCACTTTCTCATCATGCGCAGAGCAAAGTAACGGTTTTGCTGGTGGTCACAACCCCTGCTTACATCATTCTATCACTTATTTACGGTTTTTTCTTTACCTTCTTCGAAAACAATCGGTCTTGTTTCTCTCTTAACACAATATGCCATGTTTCCAATACGTGTAGCCCGCCAATTGAAGCGCTAAAGTTGCTCTGTGCTAATTGAGAAAGTGGCTTATAGTCAGGAGAAAGGCCATTTAGAGCTTTAAAAGTGATAAGCAGAATTTTGGAACTCTAACAGAATCAGTTCAAACTACGTTGATAACGTGTTTGAGTAAAGAAAAACTGATCATCCACTTAAAACACATGCAGAATTCTTTCAACTTATTATTAAGAGGCGTATATGCAGACTTGTAATTAATGAGAAATTAGCAACATTCGGCCAACGTAGCCTGTGCCGCAGACAGTCTAAACTTTGAAGACAAGCAAACCGGCTGCAACGCAGGCAAGGCCAACGAGATTCACTCAGAATAGTAATCTCAACTTATTTGTAAATATACTTCGAAAATTTCCGAAGATTTTCGAATTTTTCGTTGCGCTCACTTGCAAGATATTTAGGTGCATGAGCATTCACAGAATGCACAGATTTACCTGCGCGCATTCTTGTGTTATTCTTGATCTCTGTTGGTCAATTTGTTCTAGTAATTGAAGATAGTGTAACGTTGAACTGATAAGGGTATAATAAAGACTTACTGGGTGGTCAAACGATACGGTGTTGATTACCATGAAATGACTTAAGCAGTACTTGTAAGGTACATAGTTTCCGTACCAAGCCACGACATCAAATGGCGAGTGATACTGTAACAACGACAAAGTTAATAGCGTAAATATATTGATAAAAATCATCCTTACACATGATAAAAACAATAAAAACACATGAACCGTAATATTTATCATTCAGTCATTTTCACAGGGTTTTCAATCCTGAATTCCGTTGTTCAACAAGTGGATAACTTTTTCCGTTTGACATCACTATGAAAAGCCGTGGAAATATGTTGGAACTATTGTCATTATTTATAGCAGTTGATATCGTGAGTTCAGTAAATGTTTTTTTTGTTTATCGAGTCCTTTATTATTATTTATACCATATATTAAATATGTATTATTACAAAGAAAAATATATGTAACAAACGTACAGGTATTTGCTACTCAGAAGTAACAAAGGAACTAATCGAGGCTGAGTAGCAGAGAACGCAATCAACTTCAGAATATGTTGATCTTAAATTTGCCGATCAAATAGACGGTACACTCAGTACAGACTGAACGTTCTTAAATATTTTCGGGATATCAGCCTCAAATGTTCTTAAACATGTTCTTAAAATATCGTTTCAGACTTTAGACAATATAAATTATACATGTACCGTATGTGGTACACTTGTGTATACATTGATTTGTACATGTACTTTGTACTGTAAAATTGTTATCTGTGAACTTTAGTCAAGAAGCCCACAGAAAAGCAAATTTTTTAACAGCACTGTATGAATTATTTGCAAAAGGTTATCATAATAAATAAATGTTCTTCACCTTTTCTCAGCCTCAGCATGTCCTTAACATAATCTTAAATTTTTGGCGATTTTCAGCCTCATGTTCTTATAAAAAAGGTTCTTATAAAAAAAGAGTGTAGATTCTTTACCTGTATGGCCTCAAACAAGTTCCCCTGGAATTTACTGATCACTTTGTAACCATCGGGACATTCTCGATCCTCATAATCCGCAACTGGAGTGAGGAAATCTCGTGGATTCGCCAAACCATTTGCACCTTTGGGAAACAGATTACTGTGTGTTACTCACTTACGGTAAATTCAAACTGAAACGATTCAATTTGCACAGCTAATGGAATGACCTTGCAGTGCAGCTACATTTATTTAACAAAATAATGCAGCTCAAGTATGTGTAATACACATCTTACTCAGATCTGATTTCAAGGCATTTCCCTGGACAGGTTGTGAGTCCATTTTTTCGAATACTGTAGATTGTGCCGTTCAATAAACTGAAAAATTCTATCCGAACCCTAACTACGGATGATATTGGAAACTGAGTACCTCTCTAGCTTCTGGAGTGCTCTCCAACTTCCTAAGTGCATCCATAACACTACAGACGAACAGCTAAAGAATCAATTTTTTAAAGCATTGCCAAAAGCTCTCTTTGCAAACCGCTGTTCATGGATTGGACCCAGTTTGCTTCGTAGCAAAGTTTCAATCTCTTGATTCTCATGCACTTTTAGTTACTTCATTTTCCATTTAAAACCTCTTTTGATAGCACTTTCTTGGTACTAGCTGCCTTCCCGGAATTACTTGCGAATGTTGCAGTATAGATGTATGTTCGCGCCAAACAAAAAGTGCACATAAATTACTTGCTGTGTTCTAAAAAATCACAATCCAAGCCAACTGAAATGAGTTTATTACATAATTATGTATATTCTAGAATCATTTACTTAATATTTAGTTTTATGTTTTAACACTTTATTTATGAACTGAAAATTTGTTAAACTGAGGATCTTTCTACAGTTTTAAAGGAAACTAAAATACAATTTACCGATTGGTCCGAGGTTTGGAAGTGTGAAATGTCCATCAAACACCTCGAGAATGTAGCCTCTGGAGGGCTCTGTCACTTTCACAGAGAACCTCATTCCCATCTGTAAGAAAAGATCATATTTTGTCAAAACTTGTAAAAAAACTGCTGTGTCTTTAGAAATGATACAATTACTGTCAGGACAACTCCCAACTATGGGTAAGGCTTTTCTTTGTTTCAAAACTTGCACATAATATTCAGTATCGTGTTTTGTTGTGTTGCTGCGAGACCCAGGAGGAATTTCAGTTGCCCTGCCAAAGTTTGTTATGGTTGCTGTAATAATTATATCAACTGTAACTAAAAATACTCAGCTGGTTTGTGAAACAATGCAGTGAACAGTGAACTTGTTGTCATCTGAAAGCTGGCTGAAAACTTTCTTTTCAAAGGTGTGTTCACAGTTACAGGTAAGATGCAAAACATTGATGCAAACGTAGATGCACACGCAAGCACAAATTTACACTGGAAATGCAAGAGAAGCAAGTGATGCAAGCAAAGAGGTTGAGCATGCTTAACTGTCCTTGTCTTTAGTTCATGTCTGTGCTGTATCTGTGCGTGCTTGCTTCAACTCATTAAATACTAAAAAAATTGTGAAGCAAGAGCAAACACAAGTGCAAAGTGTGTGCAAGAGAAAGGAAAATTTTCTCTTTCTTGCATCTGCATCTTTGTCACTTACATTCACACCAGTAATTTTTGCTCCTACAGGTATGTCTCTAGTGTGAACAGGCCATTACCTACATGTACTGTATTGGATGGATTTTGTTGGCAAACTCGCATAGATTTTACCAACCCAACTTTCATGCACTGACCTTCCACTTCTAATCAGTTTAAAGCATAATGACCATTTACCCTAAACTGTATGTCCAGAAACTTACTCAGGGGAACTAAAGAGAAACCATATGTGTCTCTTGTGGTTTGTGCCACATGAAAGATTATATACATGTGAAATAATTATGTGTTCATAGCTGTCAAGTCTTATGCATCTGAGCCATTTCTTATGCTCACAAGAGGACATTGAGAATCTCACGCCTTAGGCTTGTTCTATTAATAGTACTTTCTTGTTTTAAAAATATATCACATTGAAAACAACTGAAATTATTCTCCTAACCAAGGTAGCATAAATACGCTTTTATTTAGTATCTAAACTTGAGCTGACACTTTGATCAATTGATCAAGTGATGACTGAACAATGGGTGAGAGTTTGTGAAAAATGTTTTTAATTGACAGCTTTAAACAGACCAATTAAGCAATATTTAGTTGGACTTCATTCCTCAACAACAGTCATCATTTTTATCCAAACCTTTTTTTATGTTTGAATGGTTGGGGGGAGAGGATAGGTTGCAACCTACACACCCAAAACATCATGCCCACTCTTCATTGAACTTTAACAGCTCTGTGTGTTACTATCAATAAATGGATAAATAAAACTACCTTTAAGGCTATGCTACCAGTGGCAGAAGGGGTGTGTCGTGCAAGTGCAATGACTTGTGCAACTAGAAAAAAGTAGCTGCAATCTTTGCGAAAAGTAGGACTGGTTTCTACTTTAGCTGCAAGTTGTCTTGCAACAATTTTGGTCATTACAGATGGTGTTACATGCTGCAATGGCTCATGCAACTTATCTCGCAATGGGGTTGTGAGGCAAGTTTCACATAAAATTGCCTTGTACAACATTGCCTCCTGTAAGTTTACTGTATATTAACAGCTAGAGATTTCCTCTCAAAACACGCTTTACCAGGTTCAAAAACTAACTGGGGAAATTAACCGGTTCATAATGACAAGCACCGCTGAGTTAAAAGGCTTAAAAAGATCTGTACACCTGTGCATGTCAACTGCTATCAGGTACAGCATGACCAGCTAAAGCTATCATAAAGGCATTAAAAGATGACAGTCTTGAATTGGGTCAGTTACAGGTGTAATTAATTCTGAACCATGTAACGCTTCAGTACATAACATTGTTTAAGCAACTAACTGCACTGAGACTTTTCTCACCTGGATAACACAGATCTCATTGGGCTTAACTTGTATTTTACCAAACTCAGTAGTTATGAAAAGTTGTCCCTTCTGGGGTACTGAAAAAAAAAGAAATTTCTGAATACTTAAGAAGCAGTCAGGACCTGTAGAAGCATGCAAGTCAAGTAAAAAACAAGCACAAGACTTGAGAAAAAACAGTGCAGAAACTCACCAATCAAGAAGTCACCATCAGAATTGTAAAAGCACCTGAAAGAGTTAAATTAATCCAACTCAACTGAAGAGCGATTTTTAATATATTTATGAACAGAAATTTATTGGGCTTTGGTGCTCGTTAATACTCTTTGTATTATACAATTACATGCATGTAAGATCATTGAGTGACTTAGATGTTCACTGATGGGTGTCCTCAGAGTATAATTTAAGCAAAAGATATAACAGCATATACTACTAACAGTAAATAAAACTGTGTGAAATACTTGAAGGTGTGAAAACATTGACAAAACAATCACAGATTTCACAGTCACATAATATTGTAAAACTGGGTAAAAACTGTTATTGTTAGGAAAATGTTTGAAATTTAGTGAACTATGTTATGTTTTTATGCCCATTCAAAAAAAGAGAATGTTGAATTTTACTGTCATTGTGTAAATTATTCTGTTACTAAATATATTATTAATTATTATTTTAATTGAGCAGAATCATTCCCATTATTGTCATCACTGCATTATCATGGCCACCACCATGCCAACCACAATAAATATTGCCATCATCTTTATCGTCACCACCACTACCATCACACACCCTCAAAATCAACAGCAGCATCACTACCGACTATCATTATGATATCAGCTTCACCTTCTCTGTCACCATCATCCTCATTAATTACTATCATCATCACAACCACCATCATCATCATCATTATTATTATTATTATTGCTATTGTTAATATTATTTTTATTATTTCTGTTATCGATATGATCAAAGAACATTTCTCACTTGTCTTTCATAGCTGCATTGCAGGAGAACACATGGATTCCCAAACCATGACGGGACCTCGCATCTCCTGCTCCACAAACTGTGTGAAGTCCCTGGTAAACACAATTCCCAATCATCAACCACAAAATCATGCAATGATTCACAAGTACTGAGAAATTCAAAAATGTTTTTCTTTCTGCTGCCTAGGATAAATAAAAAAGCCTATGGTCACGGAAATTGTAACACAAAAAAGGGCACTCAGCTTACAGTAACGCATAAACAAATAATTGTAACTACAGTCTGTGGCAACTGAATATACAATACAAATTATACTGTAGTTTTTTAGAATTAAGTCATCTTGCTGAAAATTTCATTGAACAGCCCAAATGACTGCAAAGTGTCACCAACTATTGCTTAGCAAATAATTTCTCTTCCAGGGCCCAAGTTTATTACTTTCCTCTTTGATGCCTTCCTGATCTTGGAGGAAAAAAGTGACTAGAAAACTTTCTTGTTATGTAGGATTGCCCTATATATCTAGGAGATCTAGTGTACACTGAAGTTTTCCAGTATTTTGAAAAGTCACCTGAAATCACCACTTCCAAGCATTTCCAAGTAAACCACATTGATTTCATGCACTCATCTACTTACTTCAACGAAGTCAACCAGTTTTCCATCTTCAGGCAAATCAAATGGTTTCCATCTCATCTGTGTTTCAAGAGAATTGCAGACAGGTATCATTAAACACTAAGCAAGCTTCTTCTCAACAACAATTTAATCTCTGGATTCATTGCTGGGAAACATTGACCTAAATGTACTGTCAGTATTAACTAAAGAAAGCATTATGTTTTCAAAATTAATAAATTATTGGAGCATCACAATTTTCGTGGAAATTGGGATGATTCTGATTATAATTTTCTGGATCATTGGTCAGTGCGTACATATTCTTGGTGGGAAATCGGTGATGCCTATAGTTGACACATGAAAGGTGTACCTGATCTGGGTTAGTTATACATTCATTCCAGTTGCTGGTCAAGTCACCAGATGGAGCTTGTTTGAACGGCAAGTGTTTCACTGATGGATAGATGCGATACAGCCAGCTGCATTATAAAGACACAGAACACAAAATACAAACAATCAAGGCCTTATTTTTGCAAAGAGTACATTGTGTGCTTAAAATCACCCTCTTGGGGTTAACCATACAGTGTATTACTAAAACTCTGAATACCATATTAGACTGGGCAAGCACTCAACACCCCTTGTCCCCTTTTCTGATACAGCACTAATGCCAAACTTGTTCTTAAAAATTATTAAAATTAATGTTTGATTTCACAAAGCACCCAAAGCATCCTATAATATGACAGCTTGTTCTGCTCATCAGAAAGAGCAGAAGTGTTAAATGTACTATAATTTCAATTTTTAAATTTCAAGATAAGTCAATTCAGATTATTCATAACACTTATAAATTTACAATGTTTGAAAATTGTAGGGCACAAGTTAAAGATTTTAAAAATAGCCCTATTCCAAATTACACTCCAGTTCACCAAACAAAAGTTTCAAATCGAGGCTTCATGCCAAAAAGACAGCAAATGAATGAGAGGAGAGACTAAGCCTAGACTTGAAACTATTGTTCAGAGGAACTGGAGCATACAATAGTTTGGCAATGGGCTACTGAAGAGCTCAGTACAAAAACAGCTTAATACATGTAAGTGACAATTTTAGATGACTTTTCAAAAGACTAACTAAAGGAATTTCTAAGTATTTTGTCTGCTACATCAGAAAATATGGCCGGTCAACAGACAGTGTCCGGACAGAATGACTAAATGACCGGACAAAACCTTCAATGGCCAGTCATGTTGCTAGTCAGAAATGGGGCATGTCCGAGCAAAATTCACGTTGGCCAATCACCGCGACGGGCCATGTTTGAGAAATTATTTTGAGCCTTGTACATGTACACTGTCTGATAGTCTCCTGCACTAATCTTATGAATAACAAAATAGTATTCTGGTTCCAGTTGTTCAAAGCCTGACTAGTACTAATTCTAAGTTACGTACCTCTAAATAAAACCTGTAGAATTAACCCAGGATAAATGCTAATCGGGCTTTGAACAACCAGGCCCCTTTCATTTTTCCCTCCCTAAGTCCGGCCATGAAAGGAAAGGAGGGGAAAGTGTTTTTAACCTCAGCACGGATTATAGGCTTTTCTTGGCATTTTGGAATAAGGTTCTTCAACAAAAAAATCAAAGTAATTAGTAGGTTATGTATTGGCTGTGTATATACAGCAATGAAAGTCCAGTGGCCAGTGTTTTTCTCAAGGCCGGTACATTGGTAAATTGTACCGACTTTCCCCAGCAGTGACAACTGGCAGTACCAAAAGAGAACAACTAAATTCAATACAACTCTAACCTGTGATTAGTTAACTAGTCCCAGACCCTCACAACTTCGACACTCGATGATGAGTACCTTTTTTTCCACTCAGTGTACCCCATTTCTCAAACCTTAAGAAAAACACTGATGGCTGTTATAGAAAGGCATAAAAGTAGAGAATTTCAAAGTTTTTCGAAGGGTGGTTCAAATTGTCACTTAGGCTGTTTTTGCACCGAGCTCTTAAGTTTCAAATAATTCTGACATACAACAGACCTTCTCACATTGCTTTCCCTCGGTGCAGTGAATGCACTCCCAGACAGTTGTTCGGCATACAATCCATATGGACACTTCTGAGGATTGCTCTATAAACATAGGGAGCCAATTTTTTGGAAAAAATTAGCTTCCTCTGCAGGCAACTCAGTGAGGCGAAACTTTGGCAAATATGGGGCTAATAATGCAGGTATATGATAGTTGATAATAGACATAGAAGTATCATTACCTATCATTTGCCCCCATTAGCTCTACATTTGCCTATATTTGCCTCTTACCTCAATAAGTTGCCTGCAGAGGAGGCTAGGAAAAAGTATTGCTGGTAAATTTGATTGCCAGTAGCAAAGTTCAGCAAATTACATAAATGTAATTAGTTATTATACCTTCTTGCAATACAATACAATATTTATTTAGAGTCAAGGAACATAGGGAGTGGTCAGCCAGTCTCCCAGGTCAAGGGCTCAAGTTAAAAATTTTCAACTGAAAAAATGAATTATAATTACTGTGTATAAAACTGCATTACAATAATTATATTAGATATTTATAAACATCAAAAATACATAAAAATGAAGGTAACAAAATGAAAAAAAAGACATAACATATTGTAAAATGACTCTGATAGTTCATAAAATTTCTAAGAGAAAAAATATACTTGTCAAGACAATAAAGACGATATACTATTTGTGTTTATGAAACACAGCAATTGTATTGACAACCTGACCGAGTTTTGTTGATCAGGTTCAGTTGAGATATTTGGTGTTTGAACGAACTTAAGAGTTACTGCAGACACTCCCAGACACTGCCTAAATGTTATGTATGACAGGAATGAAAGGGGTGAAAGTTGGATAATTCCTCATACTTTTGCTGTAAGTTTTGCCCGACTACCCCCAACTAAAATGGAGATGGAAACCGAGCAATTTTTTATACAAATAGGTCATTTAGTTTTAAAAATAGTAGGAGAATTAATTATTGTTATTTTGTACACACTGCAAACTAAGGAATTCCATCAAACAGCATCCAAAATATGTTGGTAGACATGTTAGGAGAATTAACTAGCATTTTAATTGATACTTTCAGGATTAAAAGGGTATAAATAAAACAAGTTAAAAAGCAAATAAACTAAAAATAAAAAATAAAGCAAAGATTTTAAATGATTAATGTTATTCAATGCAATTAAGGTTCATTGAGAAAATTACAAGCGAACTATGTGTAATAAAGTTTTTATTGTTCTATATTCTTATTCACGTGCAATTTCACTTCAACTGAACAAAATATTTAGTCTTAGATTAATAAAAATGAAGAACGCTTATTGCTTTAAAAGCACACTTCCTAAAATGTGTTTCGAGCGATCTTTGACACCAGACACGATTGACAAGAGACCAGACAATAAACACCTGATGACTTATGATGATGAGTTATAAACGTCTAATTATTTCTTATCAAACCTGTCCGCGT
>JAOBYE010015903.1:6417-23438 GCA_025403585.1 Parazoanthus swiftii | reverse complement strand
AATCATGGGAGAGCATCCGTACCTGTTAGAATTATTATATCAGCTGTAAGTAAACTTGCTATAATATAAAATGTAAGATGTGCCTTGCTATGTTGTGTGTTGTGTTGTGTTGTGTTGTGTTGTGTTGTGTTGTGCTGTGCTATGCTGTGCTGTGCTGTGCTGGGTTGTGTTGTGTTGTGTTGTGTTGTGTTATATGATGTAAAACGTAACCCCAACATTGGAAACTAACTTTTTTCATGCTTGTTGCCAGTTATGGGATTTTCCTTAGTACAAAGATTTGTGAGTGTTTTTGGCTTTCTTAAATGCATCACTGAATTCATGCTTAACAAAATTGGTTGCCTTATAAAAACTTTCAACGTAGACATACGTCATTATATAAGCTTTTGAGCTGCTGCAGAATGAAGAATCACACGACTGTTTCTTGTATGCCATCTTGGCACTAAAAAGTTGATCTGGCCAGTCTTCATTGTTGAATTGTTATTGAACAAAACGTAACCGTTCTGTTCCTACTAGATTGCACCCAGTATGAGTCTTTTTTTTATCTCAGGATGCAAAATCCCCACTGTTTCCTTTTGTCAAAGCTCGCAGAGTTACTCGAGTCCACTTCTTTTGTGCTAATTTTGTAATGTTGGCCTTTATGAGTGCGCCCCTAACGTGATCATATAGTTGAATTCTTTTTTTTTTTCTCAGAACGCAGCGTCTCTTCATTGTTTCTCCTTTGCCAATGCGGATTCGTCACCAAGGCGAAGTTCCACCAGTCCATCCAAGGCACTGAGCAGCTCAGGAGCTGGGTTGTGTATTCAGACACTTACTCTCATGGGACAAGTAGACTTAGTAGGTTTTCTTTGCTTCATATCTCGCTTCTTCCATTAGCGCCCCAGTCTCTAGGTTTCCCTTGGGGAAAGCGTTGGTACGCAGAGTCCAAGGCTCTTTTTCTAATTACACAGCGTGTCTAACACAAGAGTATACTTTTATATTTTTGTATTCATTTCTCAAAATATCAACGTTGAGCTTTTCCTTGTAGTGCGGTTGAGAAAGAACTCCGCTAGCACCATTGAATGGTTTCGATTTTTTTAATGTACACCTCAGATGGTTTGGTCGGAAGTAATGACACCAAGCGACATCATGTTCAGTCCGTACCGTAAATTGAAGTTCTGAAAAGCAAACACTAACGGGGAGTCATTTTTGTTTGCGGACCTCAGCTTGGGGTCAATTTCGAGTTGTTGAGTTACTTTAGAAACTGCCCGACCCCACTCACATAATAAACGACCAGCCACTTAAAGCCTAATTTATCCCTCATTTTTCCTGATTGTCCCACATAGAACGCTAAAGTGGAGCCAACGGTGGTGTGGCTTCTGTTTCAAGCGCCATCACAGAGCAAAGGTAACACAGGTGAGAAGCCATTTCGATGAAATACCACAGTAGAAATGTTGCACGGTATGATTGCATGACCGTTCAACTGCTCGGTGAAACACCAAAAAAGATACAAAATTAATTACTATCTTAAGTAATTCAAACACAATTTTGGCTCAGATTTTGCAAAAATGGTGCGGATGACTACATTTTCAGGACGATTTAAACGGATTACAGTTGTAAAAGCGATTTTTTTTTTCAGAGGCGGTTTTCTGATGTCCCGAAGAATAAATCGTTAACACCGCACCAAAATGTATTCACCACTGACAATCTTATTTGTTGGAAGAGTTTCCTTGTGTAATTAAATCGTCTTGATCAGTATGCTTTGCGTAAGTAAACGTAGATGCAATTTTAAAAGACAGCATTTTTTGTGTGGAACAATCATGAGGCTTCCCCTATGGACTAGACACAATCTATACTCTCGTAACACCAGAGCAGAAATAACCACGTTTCACCATCGACATATAAATGACTCTGTGCCTTTATTAACTGAGAAAATTTTGGTTTTTTTGGTCTGATTTATATGAAATTCACAACTCAGGGATGTCACTGCACAAGCATTGACGAAACTTTGATTTGCTTTCTTGGTGAGCTCTTTCTTTATGTACTAAAGGATCTCGATAGGGAAGCTGTTCTACGCCGTGCCTTAAGTTAGTTAGTCAGAGTATTTTAATATCACTTTGAAAGCCATGGGAATTTGAATCTGACCAGAGCAAGATTCTGAACATTATCAATTTCTCTGGTTTTCTTGCGTATCTGTAATTAGCTAAGTTTTGATAAACATTTTGTTTATACACAGCAGGTCCAGTTGGCCCCCCAGACACGTTCTCTGCTAGAGTGGATGTGGAAATAGACTCGGCGGGGCAAGGTACAGTACGCCTGGAGTTTGAATTGGACGTGTGTATAATCCAGAGAAATTGATATCTTGGAAATTGGTTCATTTATTTTGCTTCATTGTCAAGTTACTGCTGTTTGGCAACTCTGGTTGTCTGTCAGTGAATAGTGTTGCATATTGAAACTTCACAGACAACTATTATGTCGCTGAAATAAAAGTCATATCAGTAACTGATCGTCAGTAGGATACCTAAAATGTGCGCAGTTCTACAATCAATTGGTTTCGGCTCCACTGGATACAGTTTCGACTTATTTTGGAATCGTTTTTCGATAGGCAACAAAGTACTTCTTTGCATTAGACAAGATATTATCAGAATTATCTTAGGGTCCTGCAAATTGTTTGCATATTTCCATAAGAGTCTGTTTTCTTCTTACAGAAAAGAATCATGTTAGGAAGTGATGTTTTACTGGTTATATTAGGAATTTATGTTAGGAATTTATCTTCTTTCTGATTGTTTTGGGAAGTGATAGTCTCCCAGACTATGTTAGTAACTAATGTTCTCTGCACTGCAGCAGAGTACAAATAATGAACGTTCGTGTAACTAATTCCACATGAAACTTGACTTCGGACTTCTGTCAACAGGTCCAACGGTGGGGAGTGTTCTGTTGAAGGCAAATGTTGGAATTGTAAGACTTCATACTCCACACAGCCTACAGGTAAAGATTGTCTCTGGCTAATGGTGTCGATGATAATTATGACAATAATAAACACAGTTAAAAGGCGCTTATGCTCTTGTTATAAACAGTTGTAGCCTTGGGTATAGAATGGTTGCTGTATTGCGAGATTCAATACAAAATATGGTCACAAATCCATCTTTGCTATCGAATAAGTTTGACGTTTGGTGAAAGCTTTTGCCAAGTCGTTTTCTTCGTCACACAAACCTGGATTCCATTGTTACAATGAGATGTTTGTATGTTTTTGCGAATCGCTTTTCACAACTGAAATCTGATGCATTATTTAGAATAAAAACTCACTAACGCAGCCAACAAATGTCGTCTATTTGCACATATTAATTTTTCTTAAGCCTAGTTTCCATATGATCGTTTCGGATCGCTAACGTGAAAGTCTGAATCGTTGAAGATCGCTTGCATAGAACCGAGTTCTATTCCAGCAGTCGCCAACGATCCAAAACAATTATCAGCGATCGTTAGCAACTGCAAAACTCAAGTGGAAACATACCAGCAAAAAATTGTATGCGATCTAATGATCCAGCGATCCCCACGATTCCGAACGATCCCCAGTGATCCTCAACGATCATATGGAAACCAAGCTTTGCATTGTAAAGCAGCTGTTGGTTCCTATCTGCGACAAAATTCTGGCATTATCTCCAAGAGTCTCCCAGCTTTGCCATCACTTTGATCAGTTTATCCTGTTATTTATCCCACCAGGCAATCAGTTTGTCTGGCACTGCTGGTCAGAGAGTGAGTCGTGCCTTGCCACTGCGCAATGCAGGGAACATAGCATTCCAGGCTGAATTGAAGGTCATCCGGGACCCTGAGTACTTCAACATCACACCAGACAGAGTGATGTTGAAACCTGGCCAGGCAAGTTCAAATCCACAGCCTTGGGACACTTTCCATTTGTTGTGTGCCCAAGGTTAACCGAGTCTGGCTGTTGAAGACTAGAACAAAAACAAGAGAACTATACAGTGAGAACTGGGCGACTGTATTCCATAAGTCAGACCAGCCTGGCCAGAACGAGTTCTGACGTTTAGCTCAATTCTTTCAAAATTTGACCTGATGGGCCTGTCAGATCTGACGAATGGAAAGCTTCCTTTAAGAATTTTCCGTTATCCATAATAGAAGATCATTCATAACTTTTACGTTTTGTAGAAAGTTAATAACTATTATACTAAAGTTTGTGGTTCACTTCAAACTGCCATGAGTATATTTTTATGCCATTTCATATTGTTAGTTCTGCCTGTCTTTTCACCATACCGAAGTTCAAGTATAAGGTGTCTGATTAGAAGATAATAGTTTTTTTGGAATTTATATATTTACTGGTATTTGAACAGTCTCCGTTCTGTGCGGAAAGAAGTTACAAATTACTGTGTTCCTGAATCTATAGTTTGTTTATATTTCCTTGATTATTCATAAAACAATTCTTTCTAACTTGTAGATTACGTTACAACTTTTTGTGTTGAGTTGAGGATTAGTTAGCCTAACTTTCGATCAATGTTTAAAGTTGGTCAGCGTTGTAAGGTGAGAAACTCGATGTTTGTAATTATTTTTGTTTTTCACTAGGAAACTGAAGTACATGTTCATTTTCGAGCAACAAAACCCAACGTTGTTGTTGATAGGTAAGTCAAAATCAAAATGTTGTGTTAAACGTTAAGGAATGGGCGTTAGAAACTTACAACGGTTCAGTCAATTATATTTTGAAAGTACAAAAACAAGGTTATAAGACGTCTTAGCTTCGCACTGCATAAGACCTGTACACACAGGAAGAATCGGGCAGTTGCGACAGCACTGTGCCAGCAATGGAAACTGACTTAGAAATGACGATGATAAGCAATGTACAGGTCGTGGAAAACGTAGAAAGCAATGAAAAATTCAAAATTAAAGGGTTAGAAAACCTTGAAAATTCCTATCGTTCATGGAAAGCCATGCAAATCAGATCAGTGTGGGAAAGTCTGAAATTATTATATCGTCAAATAAAAACAACCAGCTTCGTTGACCATCAATTTTCAGGAAATTTTCATGGTTTAGGTCATGGATTTGTAAACTATGGTCGTTGAAACTCGAGGAACTTCGATGTAAAATATTTGTGCGAGCCCTTGACATTGCTGTGACAGATGTGCGCAATACTGGTACAAGGATGACAGCCGACAGTGTTTTGAAAGCAATGTTTGCTATCACTGTTCCACTATTGTGAGCACCACTCTCAAATTTTGTCGTTCTCATGGTTGTCCTCATAAATTATGGTCAACGATTTTCCTTGAACAAGTTAGGTTAATATTTAAAGGTAACAAAACAATTTGCCGTTGACTGTGCAAGTATGGTTGTGTAGTCAACTTTGTTCATCCGCTCTTCCACCAGCTCACTGTCAATGATGGTACTACCCGATGGACCAATCTACGAGATGATTCTGAGAGGCTCTTCTACGTCGGACAAGCAAGCTCAGCAGGAAAAGTATCCTATATTCTTTTTCTCTTTCTAACATGAACTAAAGGCCAAATTACAAATACTGGACTGTGACCCCAACTTGTTCACAAGAGGAGCGAGAGAGGAACAAGTTGTTCAGGTCACAGATAATGTGATTTTTATATTCTTAAATTTTTATGTCATTAAAATCACACAGTATTCACCTCTCTGTGAACAAGGCTTCAACGAGAGTGGTGTCGAGAGTTGCTTTTGTTATCAAAATGCTGTCTGGGTTCGATTTTGAGCAACAGTTCTTGTTCCAGGGCGAGAAAAGCTTCCGACCCCCAAATTGTCTAAACATCAATGACCATGGGTTCCCCGATACCCAGAAATTGAAATAAAAGCTTTCTCGGGGGTAGTGAATTTCCAAAAAAGAGGTCATCCACCCTGGGTTTGTCTGAAACACCTTGAGAAAACATGGACTGGTGCATTAAGTGGTGGCGTTTGGATAGTCAACCTTGCTTGTGTAGAGACATGAACATTCATGATTATGCAGCAGCAGACTATTTCCCTGACACATTCTTGTGATTAACCTAATGCCACTTGCTACTCTTCTTTTTATCTTTGCCAGTGTTCCCACTACTTCTGAAAATCAAGGGTCCTTGGGACCCCCAGTCTCTTTAATTGGGTGAAGAAGATTGAAATTTGTGCATCGTTTGTGGATTTTGTTCAATTTTTGTGTATCAAATACCCATCGCGAGGGACTAATGGAAACACTGTATGCACTAAAACGTATTTTTCGTGTAACTGCACTTGAACGAACGCTTTGGACTCGCTCCACTTAATGGTTACGCTTACATCTTGTTTCAGTGACATCCTCATGTGTAACAAGCCAGTGGTTTGCTGGGGAGGCGTTGGCATAGGAAGAGCTGTGTGAGTTCATTTATATTGACCTTTGCCATGTTTTTGAGTTGAAGGGGGGCAATTTTGCAGTGTGTGCGAGGTTAGCGAGTTTGTACGATTTCTGATTACCAAGCATGGACTCCCGAGCCCATTGCCGAAGATTGAACCTTGTGCGCCCTTCCTTCGCCACATTGTCCGTGGACATGCAGGAACGTTAATATTGTCGAGTCCTTCGATTTTCTGTCGGGGGACTTAAAAGAATCCCCGAACCCCCTGCTTTCCTCTAAATTCAACGTTGATCACCAGGAACGTCTTCGGATATTATTTTTAATTTTGCAGCTCATTGACCAGGTGTTAGAGTCTCTTGAATTATTTAACAAAAGACCGTAAGCATTCATCATTAAAGATGTTTGCCCGATTGATACGGGGAATATAACCGAGCTTTCAAACGGTATTTTAAGGTATTCTTACATTAAAAGATACTGATGGTGGCTATCTTTACTTAGTCAACAAAAGGTGATCATAAGGAATCAGTCCAAGACACCTTCAAGAATACTTCAGCTTCAACTGTCCATTCAGGGCAACCACAGCGACTTTCAGGTTTGAAATCTTGTATTTTTATCAATCTCTTTGGATGACTGATTTGCTCATCTTTCTTGGGCTTCTCTTTTAAGAATGTTTTGCTTCACTACTAGTACAGTTTAGTAGTAGTAGTAGTAGTAGTAGTAGTAGTAGTAGTAGTAGTAGTAGTAGTAGTAGTAGTAGTAGTAGTAGTAGTAAAAGTAGTAGTAGTAGTAGTAGTGGTAGTAGTAAGTAGTAGTAGTAGTAGTAATAGTAGTAGTAGTAGTAATAAGTAGTAGTAGTAGTAGTAGTAGTAGTAGTAGTAATAGTAGTAATACTCTATTACTTCTATTACTGCTTCTACTACTGCTACTACTAAGTACTACTACTATTACTAATAGTAATAGTAATAATAACAATAACAATGATAATAGTTAATTTTTGTAACTTTTCGGCAGTGGCTGTTCGTCTACAAATTATATATAAACTTGCTGCAAATATGCTAACTTAATGACCTAATTTAATAATTACAATATAACTGTTTTGTTTTATTCACGTTGCAGATAGTAAACAGCTTTGGTTCTTCAGATGAGAAAACATCCATGCACGTAGTCAAACTTCCATCCCAGGTAACCAAAGAGGAACAATCCTAGTTTTCTTTACTACATTTCTCCTCAAAATTAACGGTTGTGATGGAGCTATGAATATCATAAGGAATCAAGGTTCGCAAGGACGTAGCTGCATGGGAGAAAGAACGGGTTTTCAAATGATTCGAGCGTTTGCAGAGAAGCCTCTAATTAGATGAGCGGGGAATATTGGTAGCATGCCCCCGGACAGCGCTAGAGATGCACCTTTTTGCTGCTGGTTCTGAACCCACTTTTTTTTCTCCCTCTCTAACAAATCCTGGATTCACCCCCAGGGGGGTGCCACAGTGACATCTGTTTGATTTAGTGTTTTTTTACGTATCGAACGTAAGCTGCATACAAATATTGCTGGTTAAACGTCCTCGATTGCAAGAAATAAATACAATCCTGAACAATTTTGCTCTGACACAGTCGTAAAGATACCTCAAAATCGTCAAATGACAATATTTTCCCCCACCCATATGAGTGCCGACTCCACATCATTAGGGTTTTGTTGATCAAACTTAACATTGATTGGGGGAAGGAGAGCTTTCTTAACACAATGATATTTATGTAGGCTTTGTTTAGCTCAGCAATACCTGTTACGACTTTTAAGTCTCAAACAAGCCTGAAAATCGAAAGCTGTCCCAAATCGTTTATTCAGGAATGTTGCTTAATGAACGAGCCAGCCCGCATTAAACATTGTATTGCAACAAATTTCGCTCCAAGGTCAGACATATTTCTGTTAGATTTACTGCATGAGCGGAGCAATGTGCGAGGTAGACGTTAGCTTTATCTTGCGTCACCTTTGTTTCCCAGGAGGAGCTCGTTGTTCATCTCCTGTTTGCACCTTCGTCCATGGGCCTTATTTCAAGTGCGTTGGTTATTAGGACGCCAACCACAGGAACAAAGTCGAAGGTTCGTACTATTTAAACTGCGATGTCAAGGCTCTTCTACACACTAGGACTGACTTTACTGAATATACATAGTCCTCCCCCCTCTCCCCACTCCACAAAAACGAAGGAGTTCCCGAGCCCACCTGTTTGTCGGGCTTGTGGCATAAATGAAGATTTCTGAGAGAAGTATGGATTGAGTCTGAAAACTTCCTTGTGCCATACCATTCGCCTGCTCGTGTCCTTTAAGTACCTACAGCCCAGTTATGCCCTCTTCTCATAGTTATTTGTTGTTGACACTTAAAAGCTAATGGTGAAAGTTCCAATTGAGAAAATTAAATCTGTTTTGTTTTTCAAAAAGCACTTGATAAAAAGCAACTTGTTAACAAGCCATCTGAAATAAACGAGTAAAATGTGTTTTTGAATCGGCATCGCACACCTACATGTATTGGTCCATATTGATTGTACAGTTACCTTGTCAATTTCAATTTGTTGATCCCAACCTTTAACATCCTGTATAGTTTTAATGACTTCGAGAATTAGTAAAATGAGATGAGACCCTCTCCAGTGTAGGTGCTGCTATTAAGAAAGATTTGTGTGGTCTTGGTGTTATGGCAATGCCCACGCAGAGTTGCATACAACTTATAAATTCAATTATCAAAATAATTTCATTCGGTGTTCCTCTGAGTCGTTGTACTACAATGCTTTCACACACTTCTAATAAACCTATTGTTAATAATACACACATCCTGTGCAGGTACCGTTGCATGGCTGTGGAGGGACAAGTCACCTGCTTATCGTCGATGCAAGAAAGCCAACTGAAAGATCAGACTATCTAGCAGACATTGGAGAAGTATGTATACTTAATTTTCTCGAACTTAATGGCCTTTCTCAAGATATTATGAAGGTGGAGTTGTGAGCTTTAACGCAATTAAATAAAGGAGTTAGCAAGTCAAGTGGCATTTAAAGAACTAGTTAGTCAGCGTTGGCAAGCTCGTATGGTGTAGTATCTCCGTAAGGTCAACAGCAGCATTTGCACCAACCATGAATAAAGCATACGAGAAAGCAAGCTTATATTCTACTTGTAATGCTGGGCTCGGTTGTTCAAAGCCCGATTAGCGCTAATCCTGTGTTAACTCTACAGGTTTGATCAACAGTTAACCCAGGATTAGTGTTAATCGGGCTTTAAACAACCGGGCCCTGGTGTTTTGGATAAAGATAGATACTTTATTGACAAAAACGTTTCAGTCTTACAATCTGAATTGCTTCGAGTGTCGTTAGCCCTTCGTCAGAGCAAACTTATCTTGTTCGGTTCTGTTCTGATACCTAATTTGACAAGGGTGATACCATATGAACTTTATTTATCAATCCAAGATTTTTCTGGACGTTGTTTTTTGTCCTAGGTATCTCTTGGCAACACAAATGTGACGAAGTTAACCATACGAAACACTGGTTCGCGGGCAGCTTTTGTGAAGGCAATCTGTTATTCTGGTGAGAAGCAAACTTTCGATTTGGGTTGCAGTTGGCAGTGTTTTCATCTATCTATACATCTGTCTCCATCAATCTATCCATCCTACCTACCTACCTTCCTTCTTACCAACCGTTTGTTTTTTTACCCGTCTGTCTGTCTGTCTATCTAACTTATGTGAGGATCGAGTAACCAACTTCAGTTATTTTTTAGCTTTACGTGTAACTGAAATGCTACTGAGGAGGGTCGCGCTGCCACAACATTGTGTAGTATAAATACTTGAAAAGCTGAGAAATTGGAGTTGGTTGCATGATCTTCACGTAAGAAATTATTGAAAAATGTATTAAGGCAACCGAAATTGCCAACTCAGAGTTAATCCTCTTCTAAAGGTCAGGACGGAGCATTGTTTGAGGAACCATCACAATCAAGGCCTTTTTTAGTCCATCTGTTTATCTTTCTAAATTATACAGTCTTGAGAGTACCTAGCTTCAGCTTGTAGTTGTTTCTAAGGTTGAGACAATTCTGGTTCTAACTTTATCGTCTACTCTTTTCCTGATAGATATGCAGTCCCGTTCTCTCTACCCTGCAACACACCTCAGTATTGCCCCAAACGACTTTGTTATTCCTGAGAGAAGTTCAAAGGTATGCAAACGTACAGCGGTTAATCGCAAACTATTTTGTTACATAGACCTCAGTATTTTGCCAACCCTGACCGAGTACAGAAGTTAAAACCTTAGAAAGGGAAAGTAAATCAGTAAATAAAAAAACTCCTGACTACCAGGGAGTTACTTTTGAGGAACCCGCTCTCAAGAAGAGAACACACTGCTGTTTGTAGTCCAATTATTTATTAGATGACTCTTCTTTACTTCATCAAGCTATTAGAAGGTTTCAATCTTACAGAAGGGGTTGAAAGCCGAGAACTATTCTTTTTATTCCAAAAGGCAGCAAACGCTGCAATAGGACTTTTGCAAGATGGTTTCATATACTACAACCACCAGAATGCTTTGCCCACTTTCTTGCCCAGCTGTCTCTTGAGGCAATACAAATTTGATTAAGAAATAAAATATAAAAGTATTTTTGTAGTTGTAGTAAAATGATGACATCATGCAAATGTCCTGTAATACATTTATTTCATAATAGCAAGTGGTAATTGTTTACCAACCAATGGAGAAAGACGCGTTGAGATGTCGAAAGGAAGTAAGCACAGTGGCAACTGTTGCATTCTACACGGGAGATGAAAACATTCGTGCTCAGTACAAACGGTATGGAAAATAAACTCTTTTTAATGGAGTTTACTCGACAACCACTCGCTTACCCCTTGCTTTAGGTTAGAGTTAGATAAGTTGATCGTTATTGCGTTTTGGGCAGCCTGTTAATAATGTCGATCCTAGATTCCATCCTGTGATTTCTAAATCCCAGTCTCGGCAATCTTTTGCGATTTATCAAAATTTAGATGTTATGTTTGCTGCATGAATGTTTTTCAGACTTTGAATTTCATTCATCTGCCGTTTCTTCTTAATTGCAGGTTCCGTTTTATCTGATTAGAAATTATATTGGCTCTGATTCCAGGTTATATTATCCTCGATTCGTGATTCCATTATTTTTGATTACAGGTTTCCTTTTTACCTGATTCCGGGCTCAATTTTACCACATTTCGGATTGTGTCTAGTGAATACTCGTTAACACGACTAGAGGTATCTCTTGTGCCTAGTAAATGCTATTTAACACGATTAATTAATTAATTCACTCTTTTCTTAGGCATGTCAAGCAGCAAGCGAAGCCGTATTCAGACGTTGCAGTTACTGGGTCTCTGACGGGAATTAATTTTCTCACGGCATTCCAAGGAGAAGATGAACTTTTTGAAGGTACTAATTGATGTATCTTGATCTGTAATGCAAGTAACAAACGGGGTTCGTACAGTCCTTGAAAATTCCTGAAATCCCTTGAATTTCATTTTTGTGCTCGTGCGAAAGCATTATCGTTATTTACTTCAACTTCAGCCCAGTGTCTGTGGACCCAGTGTCTGTGGAAATGAAAAGTGCCTGAAGTCAGAGTCTGAAAAACTGTCAGAACCTTGATAAATGTTTTCATTTGTGTGTCTTTTTTAAGCAATTAAACTTACTTTTAGTTATCAGTCTGTAGCTCCGTTAGCATGTGCGGATACCCATAAACCTATTAATGCCTATTAAATGAGTGCAGATCGTTTTTGTGAGTGAAATTCATCGCGCTGTTTCCGACCAAATATTTTCCCAGATTTCAGATTTCACTTTCTACTATCAATTGTTACTTTGCTAACTTAGCACAGTGCGTATATTAAATTACACAAATTACACAATTTTTCCAAGTTTCTTTAGATTACAAGTCTTCTTTCAGAACTCTAGTTCACTTTTCCTTTTCGTCAATACTATACAATACATTACAATACAATACAATATGTATTTGACAAATAGAATATTTACAAAACAATATATACATCAGTGATCTGCAAATAGTAAAGACTATTAGAGGCAGGCCAATGGTTTACAATTAACAATGCAGAAAATTTTACCTATTAATAAAGAAATATAGGAAAAGTTACATGTGACAAAAAAGCCAATAAGTAACACATGAAAACTGAAAAAAAGCATGTAAAGTTGCTGGTAATTTACTACCATTGATTATTACTATTTTAAAAACTGTATACTACAATTATTATATTATTATTATATTATTTACTTAAATTGAATATTACTGTTGAAAAAGCCGTATAGAACTGGAGACATCAACATATATAATTCTTCGCTTTCTAAGAAGCCAAAAAGTTTACTCGATAAGGAATTTTTGAAACGTTTTTTGGACATTTCTCAGATGTCGTACGGGATAGAATTCCATAATCTGACACCGAGTCTTGAGAATGAATTCAACTGTATGTTCAGTCTGGAGGGCTTAGAAAAGAGTATTTTTAAAGGTGGAGGATCTTGTAGCATAATGATGAACATCATTTACTTGAGTAAACGGACTGCATAAGTTTTGAGGTGCATATTTGTTGACAACGTCATGCATTAAATTAGAGAGTGATGATATATACATAATATTTACATAAATTCATGTCGGTTGTTTTGTGTTGACTCAATCACTTTTTATGACTAGTTCTAGAAAGTTATAAGATTTTGAGCAGATAAGTGGAGAACTCGGGTCATAAAATAAGAATCTAAAAATGTTAACGCTAGTATTACTATATATTAATGCTAACGATATTGATAATAATAACTTACAATAACATTAAAAATATTAATAGTAAACGGTTTCTAGTGTCCAGTGATGTTCTACTCCGTTACGTACTACATGACTGTTTTTCTATCATGCAGACGCAGTTTATCCCCAAGTAGCCAATTGGGATCAGTTTTTCCAGTCATGTGTGACCCGGATGTTGCTATTGTTAGTTGGCTTACCACCACAGTCGCCTAAACAGGACATACATCAACCAGTGAATGAATTGACGATGCCTACCACAACCGTTCCACCAACACCTGCGAGGAAACTGCCGGCAGATGCAAGGCCTTCCAGTTAGTACACATGATATGTGACGTTTTTTTCTTAGGGCTTTTTTACGGCAAGAGCCGTGACTATCGATTGTCCTAAGATAATGTATTTTGAATTATGTTGCAGCTAAAAAAGTAATTGAAGGCATAGCTGTTTTATCTATTTCCTTTTAACGTATTTAAACAGCCGCATAGGGGTTGCTGCAGTTTGTTTTCGAAAGGTTAGGTGTGGGTAATTGTTCTTTTTGTCAGATTATTCAATTGCTTCAGTGTTCTTCCCTAAGCATAAAGCAGGACAAGACGGAGATATTTTGTTGTAATTTTAGAATGTAGTTCTTTCCGTGTACCGTAGCGCGTGTATTGACTTGTAACTTTCATTTTGTGCTTCTGTTAAACTATCCTAGCAAAATACAAGCATGTCGTTAGAGATTGTACTTGAAACTATTTACAAATTGCCGACTTTGAGTCACAAGTTTGTTGAGCTTTTTGTGTTAGGTAATTCATTCTTTTGTAGTGTAATGTGATGTGATGTAATGTAATGTTTAGATACTTTCTTAATTTAGCTGACCAAGAAAAGGGATTTACAATTGCATCTGAATGAACACGAACGATCTTTGCATGTCCTGACTAGCTACTGAACTCGAAAGATTCAGTGTTGCTCACCTACATAAGAGAACACACATGATCTCTCTTTGTACCCACTCTGATTGATTACTGAAACTTGGAATATCCAGTGCAAGATAGAAAATTACGCGAGTATTTTTCGAAATTCAGTCTCCATTCCATGGCTTGGTTTTCACCAAAAGAACTTTAAGCTAAATTTCGTTAATTTATTGTGTTGCTCTATCTCTGTAGTAACCCGAAATGGCAACACTGAATTGTGGGCAGTTATTCCTGAACATGTTGTACTGACTGCACCAAGATCAGGTACAGTATAGAATATCTGTATTTTGTGTGGATGAAATTCTGTGTGTCTGCATAAGGATAGGGATGTGTATGGATGAAAGGATGGCTTGTTTGGATGTCAATGAATGAATGGATGGATGGATGGATGGATGGATGGATGGTGCATTGGAGGGAACAAGAGACTAATAGATAACGTTTGCCTCACTAGAGGTTATAAAATAAATTGTGGTATATGATATTTAAGCTTATCAGGAAGTTCTTTTTGGGCTTTCCTCACATTTTTTTACATTTGATTATCTTTGATATTTGTTGCGCGTAATACTCTGCATGGTCTGTCGAAAAGATATCTACCTGATTCGGTTTTGAGAAGCCTTTTCAAAATACCATCCACATCATTAGATAACAAAAGGTTAAACGTATGTTCAAAATAAACTTGATTGTGTTTTCTTAACCATTTAGGAAGTGAAAAGGGAACAGAACGTATACAGCTGGTAAACTTCTCAGAAAGAGCCTTGGGGTAAGTAGTGAGAATAATGCTTAAAACTGAAACATCAAAACTGAGGTCTCTACTTACTTGAAAAAGATATTGCCGTAAAAGTAGTAACTAAAAAACGTTAGTAAATAAATTGAAACCTTTCTTGAGGATCGCTTTGAGAGGTTTGATTTTGAAAGCTCACAGAAACTCGGAGCCATTGTTGTAGAATTGGACTTTTGAGTGCTACATTTTCTTTTGCGAGCAGACAATCACATATTAACATTAGAGTTGGTTTAGTTCCGCAAACGTTCACGTTAATGTGTTGTGACGGATGCTGCAAATGTTGCCCTTATAACAAGACAGCTAATGCAGTTCTCTACCACTCTAGAACAAAATTCTGTAAATCTTCGCTAACCTTTCGTATTTGCCACTTACAATGCTGAATAAATACGTTCTTTTTGCACAGGTTCGAGTTTATATGGCCAGCTCACAGTCTAGTCCTTACACCTGACAGAGGCCAGATTCCTCCAAGGTAATAACGGAAGGCCTTGACGTGCTGTACGTTTACAAAAGTATTCAACCCTTTTCAGACTGGGTTTTTTGGAGTTTCTGACTAGGGCCGGGGGGGGGGGTAAAATTGCCCGCGGTTTTATAAAGCCATTAGCGTTAGCGCTACCCATGCCAAAATTGCTGTGCTAATTCATTAAGTTAATGCAAAGACAAAAGTTTGTTAATTGTGTCAACTATGACGTCACAAGACCTAAAAACTCCACCATTTTGGATTTTTTATGACACCATCAGAAATATCTTGTTTGACTCAGAATTAGTGGAATGATCTTTAATTGGTAAAAACCTATAGTTTTACAGCAAAAACTTCAGGAAAGTAAGTTCAAGAAAATATTTTGCTGACATGTCACTCAAAAAATGACTGCTATAGTAACACGCTTGTTAAAAAACAAAAAAAATGTTTTTTGACAAATTTTAGGAAAGATAGAATACGTTGGAGTTCTAACTTTAACGGTTCTTTACTAGAGAGGTTAGAAGATGGCGAGGGCTCTTTCTGCCCCACTCCAAGTCTTACAATAGTTATTTAACAAGGGAGAACTACTGAGCCGTCGCGTAGTTGCTAGAAGGAAAAATCAGGCATGTCCAACACTTTCACAAAAAGCGTAACAATCCAAAGCAATTTGCGGCTTATTTGTGACTGTTTAAACAAGAAGGGACAATAGAAGCTTTTAGCAACTACGGTATGTCTTTACTGGTCTTAGAACTCGTTTACGCTATATCGGGTGGCTTTTGTATCGTTTAAAAAAACACTGCGGACAAATCTGTTAACACTTGGAACGGTGTTTCCAGCACACTTTTCCTGCCGTTTTAAACGTTAAGTCCAGCACTTTCGAAAGTGATTTGTTACAGATCAGTTAGAAAAACTAATCCGGTTAACAATGTAATGGTGTTTGAGGGAACAATTTGTGAGTCGGTCGGCACTAAAACCTACCCCATATAATGAAAACGTAGTCTTACATAGCAATATGCGTTATCAGCAAGGCCTGCGAAATGGATAAAACTATATGACCACTTTGTAATAACCGAGTCTGCTACTTTTCCGCTATTTAACAGGAGCCAAGTGATGGTGGTAATAAGCACAAAGCCCTCTTTAGCATTGTCTGGTATAGATCTGCCCTGGGGTGGAACAGTTTATGTACAGTGTGATGGAATGCAAAAGGTAAGCATTATCGGTATGACGTAGAATCGCGATTGAACGGCGTTTGTACAGTGTGATGGAACTAAAAATGAAAGCACTGTTGTTGATATGGTATGTAATTCTTGGGTGGAACAGCATGTGTACAGTTTGATGGAACTCAGTAAGCACTGCTGCTATGCTATAGAGTCGATATGGAACAGCGTTTGTACAATGTGATGGAACTCAAAAAGAAAGCACCGTTATGTAACTGGTATGTAACACATGGGTAGAACAACGTGTACAGTGTGATGAAACTCAAAAAGGAAGCATTCTCGGTATGACGTAGAGTCACGGTGGAACAGTGTGATGGAACTCAAAAGGTAAGCATTCTCGGTATGACGTAGAGTCACGGTGGAACAGTGTGATGGAACTCAAAAGGTAAGCATTGTCGGTATGACGAAGAGTCACGGTGGAATAGTGTGATGGAACTCTAAAGGTAAGCATTCTCGGTATGACGTGGAGTCACGGTGGAACAGTGTGATGGAACTCAAAAGGTAAGCATTGTCGGTATGACGAAGAGTCACGGTGGAATAGTG
>JAOBYE010015681.1:6115-16896 GCA_025403585.1 Parazoanthus swiftii | reverse complement strand
CTCACATTGATACATTAACCAGGCTGGTGTTGCCCAGGATCTCCACTCCAGGTTTTCAGTCAGTGCTCAGTCACACTGGCTCGCTATCAAGTTGTCAGTATTATTTCCCTCAACAGAGCAAATTTTCAAGTATTTTCACTGCCACATTCTGTTAAACCCAAGGACTTCTAAGTTCCCAAGGGTTTTTAAAGGAGTGTGAGAATTTATTGATAATAAAGAACTCTTTCTAAAACAAGACCCTATCCCGACTTGGTGCATAGATAAGTTTTCAACCAAGGAAACAAGTCTGAAAGTTGTTTTTCTCCATTCCTGTGTGATTTTCTCAGCAGAATGCCAAGGCAAGCATTAGAAAGGGCCTCGGAACAATGCTTGCTTGAAGAAAATCATATGGGAATAGGGAGAAAAAAACATTCAGACTGGTTCCAGCACTAGAGAACCAATGTTCCAGAAGAAATAAGTACTTGCAACAATCTTTTCAGATGGAATAGGCTTTATTACAGAAATTTATTCCTTGACAGCATATTTTCGTGGTGAGAAGTGTGTTATCTTCTTTTGTTGTTTGAGGGTTTTGCGTGAAGCCTCGTACTTGGTAAGCCTTCGCCTGATAGCACGGGTTTTCTTGGGTCTCAAATCCAGTGGCTGGTACTTCTTTTTCTTGTAGAACTTCCTCAAGTTCTCCCTCTGTGTCTGGCTGATAACAGTCAGCACTCGTGCAACTGACTTCCTCACAAGCTTACTGGAAATAAACCAAAGTTGGTATTAACCCTCTCAGCCCAAGCTGTAAGGTGTATTGCTGAACTCTCCCAAACCATTTTTAGTTTCCCTGAAAACAGGCTGGGAGAATTGTCTTTCATCTTAGAGAAATTGCCGAGTATAATCAATTGCAATAGTCTCATTACAAAAAAACCTGTTTTGTGTGGATAATGTAAGGAGAATTTGTATAATGATAAAGCAACTGGGGCTGGTAGGGTTAGAAGGACTGTAACAAAAATGGCAAAATTACTTGTGACAATTGAGAAATTACAAGGGCACTTTTTCTTAATTCAGCAGCAAAATAATTGTATTTGATTTGTCTGTTTATTGCTTGGGAATCCTGTGTACAGCAATTTTTATAAATATTTGTTTACAAACCTGGAATGGAAGTGTGAATAAGCTACAACTATGGCTTCCTAATGCGTGGAAGGAGATTTGCATTAAATTCGGTCTCTGCTATAAAACAAATTATTCAGGGTCATCTTAGTATTTTAAAATATAGATTTTCCTTTGTTTTTTTTGAAATGTTTTTGAGGATTTGCACTGATATAGATGACTTGTTTTCCCTGACTTTTCAGGTTTTGAAGGGCTTGATTTTGGACTTGCAAAAATTGCCAGTTTTTTGCTTCAAAATGGGGGGTTGACTTAAACATGCCAAATTACACCATCACATAATGGAAGCCTTTTATGGAAGAGGAAATTCAAAGCTTCCAAAGCTTATAGTCAACAGAAGTAACTGGAGAATGATCACCACAAGATCCTTGTCACTGAAGATTTTTATCTGGAAAACATGTTGCAAGTTGTCATTGCTTATACTCAACATGATTTCTTCAGTCATCTCTCAACAGCAATCAAGTAACAGAAAGGGAAGGTATTCCTGTCCCAAGATGTGACAATATAATGAACATGAACTACACCGAGCATAATGTCAATGTAACACAAGCATGCTTCAATCAATATGTTACAACAGAGTTTGTAATCTCTGATGATAACCATAAAAATCAAAACACTGCTTAAGATAAACAACTCAAACTGATTTATGTTACGATGTGAACTACAAGACATGGGCAACTTACATCTTGGAGAGTTTCGAGGCAGCTCCACCAGTCACTTTGGCAACTTGCAGTTGGGACAGCTCATTTTTGAGTTCATCCAGCTGCTTCAACAGCTCCTCCTTCTTCTTCCCCCTCAACTCGTGAGCTTTGACCTTCACCTATAAAACGATGAGCAGATTATAGTTTTGAAACAGATCTTTAATTCCAACCGTTATGAAGCCACGATGGTGTATAAAAAAAGATAAGTCACGACATATCCGTTTTATTCAACCACCGAGTTCCAAACTTGGGCAACTGCTATTTCTAGCATCGGGTTTTCCAAAAACTCGGTTACTGTCTACAAGTCTGTAAACATCGATACATGTATTACAACAAATATGTTCCGTCTATATAACTTGTATACGTATTTATAAACAAAATGATACTTTGACTGTGCATGGAGTTTTCGAATGGTGTCTTAATTTCGTTTTTTTTAAGCGAAATATTGTATTGAAACTGACAAGGTGTTTCTCACAGGTTTAAAGCACACGAGCAGCGGATAGTTGCTGTCAAAGTGCAATAATCACAGAAAACTGGAGCTTCTTTATTTAAAAATATTGTAAATTTTCAGCTGAAAAAATGTCGTTTCACTTAATACTTTGATAAGCGAAACATAACACTTAAACACAACTTGGATGGACATGGATGAAAACTTGTTCTTTCTCTCCAAAACACTCACCATTTTGCTGGTCAATCTTCCAAAAGAGAACGAGTCAGGGGTGCGCAAGGCCTTGTGGGTAATAACAATACTACCGCTGGCCGATGCCGCGAACGGCGGGCACGCGAACAAAGACTATCTCTCGTTGTCAAGGCCGACTCTAACAATTCATGGATTATTTTACTGAACTTGATGGCATGAAAACTGCTTCATGTAACTCGTGAGCAGTTTGGGACTGTAAAGCTTCTTTAAAATGGAAGAGGTAACGTATCAACCGTACTCAGTCAACATTCACCAAGTCAAATTATCATCAAGTGATCAATCATTCAATGTTTTGCTCGATCCGGCTTTCCTCACTTGTCTGATCTTCACCTTGAAACTCAACAAAGTATTGGTTAAACTTAAGTTTGATATTGTTTATAAACCAATCTTGATTTCATCGGTTGGTTTGATCGATTACAAGTTCGATTCACGTGTATAAACAACGTTTGCATTCGACTGTGCGCGCACCCGGGGGTAGAAGTATGTGCTTGTGTTTACATATCTTCACGTGGTGATATACACTTGTTGATGCGCAAGCATAAGGACATTCACACTGTACTGGGGACGTAAGTGAAGCAAGCGAAGAGGTTGCGCATGCGTGATTGTCTCTGGCTTTGGCTTGCATCCATGTCTGCGCTTGCTTCACCTCATTTCACCACAGAAAATTCGTGAAGCAAGAGCAAATGTGAGCGCAAGGCATGTGCAAGAGCGAGAAAATTTTCCATTTTCTTGCATCTGCATCTGTGTCACTCACACTGACTACATTCACACTTGTATTTTCTGCTCCTGCATCTACATAAAATTTTGCATCTCTGATATGAACAGGTCTCTAGTGGGTGATTGCATGGGACCAGTCCAAGCTCAGACTGGTGCAATGATATTACACGAGACTAGTAGAAAAGTTGGGAGTGATAACATGAGATTGGTATGAATTCGGACTAGTGCAGTCTGAAATTGTTTTGGTTCAGTGACTGGAATGATTATCATGATTGATTATCATGCATAGATAGTGCAAGGAGTTTGACACCATTGACTGTTCCTGGGCAGGGATCGAGTTTGAACTCATTGAGAGGGTAGTATAAGTGAGGGTTTGAATAATTTTTCTCAGTTTTGTTAAAAAGCTGTGTTGTCTTGACATCATAAATCAAAGAGATAATACTCACTGTAATATAAGCTGCCAATGATCACAGTGAAATGAGTGAGCTGAAAATCACAGTTGTAAGGCAGTCCAGCAAACAGTTTAATCAAACACAACATAAAATCTGCCACACCTAATTAAACAAACTGGTATCTTATGAAAACACATTTAATTTGCCAGAAAACAATAAGCATAGTGGCTTTGCCCAAAATCTGCATTTGTACTTTCCAACAGAGTGTTTCTTGAAGGAACATTACTTAAATTTGACATTAGCTTAATTCAACAAAAATATAATAAATCACATACTTTCATCAATAAACAACATTTCGGCCATAACCTTTGGCCTTCTTCAGGTTAGTAATGATTTGTCACATGACCAAATAAGTTATGTGTCAGGCAGAGTGAGTGCTTTGAGAGGTTGATCCCAGGCTATGGAGAGGTCGAAACAGAGCCCCCCTTTTCAGATAAGGGAGGGCTGTCCAACCCTAGCTTTAGAATTAGCTTAATTCTATAAACATGTAAACTTATATCAAAAATTATGCTGGAACAAAGTTCTTAGTTTGATAAAGTTTAGTTAAGTGTTGTAACTACTCACCAAGGTAAAATTTGACTGCATGTAGACTGTTACATCCTTTTCAATAATTATTAATTGCCATTGGTGTTAACTTGTTTTTAAAACTTTCCTTTCTAAAGTTTACAGAGTTGTATGAGAAAGGGAACAAAGCAGCTGATCAGCATCAGTTTATTGAAGCACTGTCATGCTATACGGAAGCTTTGGCCATTCAGCCAAACTCTGAAAACGCACTTGGCTGTCGGGCATCTGTTTATGCTAAACTTCGTCTGTTCAATGAATCTCAGAAGGATGCCCAAGCCCTGATCTCTATTGCTCCAACAAAACCAAAGGTACTGACTGACCTTGGGAAAGGAATTAAATAGTTCAGAGTCCTTTCCTTGGGTAGAGAGTGGGGATCCTCACCTGGAAGCTCAGTCTCTTTTCCTTTTACATAGATACACTGTAAACCATTTCACCTGAAATACTTATTGTACCCTTACTGTACATACCTTTTGGGCATTTTGGTCATAAACAGTGGGTGAAAAAAAGGTTATATGTTGCAGATTGCTGGTTGGGAAAAACTTACTAAAAAATGGTTGGTGTCCAGCAGAGGTGTCCAAACATCTTGAAGCATGTCAAGAGGTGTCCAGACATGTCAAGGTGTGGAGATACCTCTGATCACGTCAAGACACCTCTGGACACCAGTTGTTTCGAGCTTGGTGTCTTGATACTTACTTTCAGATATTTTTCAGCATGTTTTTTTCCGACCTGCGTGTAACCTGCAATGAACAATTATTTTCTGCAGCTGTAAATTTAAGGGTAAATAAATAGGAATGGATTTTTGGATCTTGGATCTTAGCCCCTAACCCAAACACTGGCTAGGTAACACTCCTCCTCCTCCCCTCTCTTAGGACTTACATCAATGACAGGGCCGTAGTAAGCCTTGCAGTGGAAAACTGGGGGGGCACCAACAAAAGATGAAGGTTTGAGTCTCGTAAGGGGGTCCGGGAGCATGCTCCCCCAGAAATTTTGAAAACTAGTTTGTCTGAAAGCATATATTTCCCGGGTTTTTAATGCCATTTGAAACAAAATCAGTGTCTAAAACTAGTAAAACATTCCCCGTTTTTCTCAGACTTTGGGCAGTTTGCTAAACTTGATACATTTGTTGGAGAAAAACTGGGGGAGGGGGCATGGGCCCCCCCAGCCCCTCCCTGAAAGAAGTGTGGTCATTATGTAACAAGCTCTTAACATTTGGACTGAAATTTCATTTTCCAGGGTTATATTTTACATGCTGCAGCACTGCAACAACTTGGCCAATATCACGAATGCCTTGTGTCATTCTTAAAAGTGTATGAATTGAATGGTCAGCATAATGAGGATCTCTTACTTAGAGCGGTTCAAGTGGCTAATTTGATTTGCCATCAGTCAAAAGATAAAGATCTTATGGAACTGTCGATAGCAGGTGAGAAAATATGAATTATCCATTCCTTATTAAATTTGTAGTTTGCATTGTCACACAAATGTTCAGTGAAAACTATTGTCAGTGGTATATTTGATGTTACAAAAAAAGATGGTGTTACTCTAGATAACATATCCTAAGTTTCTTACTGTATATAGTTGGTTTTATGTGGTGAACTTAAAGACAAGAGTCTCTTTTTCAGGTATTTGTTCATCACTATGAATACTAGCAACATTGTACCACAGCCACTTCAGTCAGGGCGATTAAGTTACTAATCACAGCAAAGTTACTTGAAGTGGCTATCCTTTCTTGTGTTCTACAATATTATTTTTACAAATATGTTGAGTAGTTCCCCAGACAATGATGTAATTAACATACTTGCAGAGGCTTACCAGGAGTTACTGGGGTATGTTACAAAATTGAGTCAGGCTGTGTGGCAAACTTTCTAAAGTAACGTACATAGCATTGACTTTCCTAACTGGATTTACAGGGGATGAGCTGGACCAATTCAGAGAGCTTGTTGAGGTTGGAAAACAATTGTACAAATGTGAAGAATATCTCCTAAGTATTAAAGTGATCCTGACAGCTTTACAAGTGCATCGTCATTTCAATGTTGCAAACTTTAACTGCAAGATAATAGTTAGAGCAAGGCAGCTAAAGCTTCTGTCTAAAGAATCTACACAAGGATCCTCTACAATTGTTGCTTCTGAAGATGACTTGTGTTTATTGTCTAACCAATTGACAGCAGAAAATGAAGCAACTGGTGTTCACAGCAATTCAAGCCCGAGCTGTTCTACAGAGGAACAGATATGGGATACAATGTCTGCCCTGTTGACTCTCAGCCAGGCATATATTCAGGTTCATGAGTATTCCACAGCACTGTTGTTTGCAAAGCAGTCTCTTTCTCTTGCTCTGGACGTCAAGAACAAGGAGTATGAAGTAAAAAGTTTCATCAAACTTGTAAACATCTATCAAAGACTGGGCGAATTTTTCAAGGTGATATCCAACATTGGATCACTGCTGGCAGTTGGGAAGGATCTAATGACGAGAGAACATTTTGAAAAGTGTGACTACCAGAAATACTGGAACCAGGAAGTTGAATGCAGGGCTATGTGGAATTTGGTGGTTGCCTACAAAGCACTGGGGAACTATGCAAAAGCCTTGTATCATGCAAAGCAATATCTTGATGTGATGAAGTCTATTGATGAGGAGAGTCTGATTGAGGCTAACTGTATGGTAGGTCGACTGGAACTCTTGCTTGGCAATCACAAAAATTCCCTTGATTCCCACAAGGTGGAAATGCAACTTTGCAAAAAGTTTTCGAATCAGGCTGCATTGGCTTATGCCTATGGCAATGTTGGGGCAGTCTACACAGCAATGGGCCAATACAAACTGGCAGCTGTCAATCACGACCAACACTTGAAGCTTGCACAGAACCTATCTGACAATGCTTCCAAATTGGCTTCAATAAAACAAATTGGTGACATGTACATGCATAAAGAAGAATTCGTGACTGCTATTAAGTTCTACAAACAGCACTTGAGCATTGCAAAAATGAATAAAATGGAAAGTGTACAGTGCCAAAGTTACAAGCTTATTGCAATGTGTCACTGGAAGCTTTCTCAGTTGCACTATGCACAGTATTATTTTCAAATTTGCATGGAAAAGGCAGAGAAGGAAGGAGAAGCCATTGAGCAGTTTGAATGCAAACTGAACCTAGCAACTATTCTAAAATGTTTGGGGCAGTATGCGCAAGCTCAACAGTATTATGACGAGGTCATTCCAGTGCTAGAACACAGACTCTTCATTGGAAAGCAGGCTGAATGTGAATATTCAGTGTACAGTGATCCACTGGTGGCCAAACTGGAATCTTGTTACGCTGAACTACAAGAAGTGCTGGTGGAGATGGGCAGTTCTGATGAGGCTCTTGAAATCGCCGAGCGCCATCATTCCAGGACTTTCTTAAACATTCAGCAGCACCGGATGGTTGGGGAGGAAGAGCTATCGCCTGCAGTCAGGTTTCAAACATTGCAGAACTCCCCTATTTCAGTTGATGATATCAGTGGTATTGTCAACCAACAAAGTGCAACAGTTGTTATGTATTCAGTTCTTCACACAGGTTTCCTAGTTTGGGTACTAGCTCCAGGAAGGGGTATTGTAAAGTTCCACAGGTTGCATAATATTTACAACAAAGAAGCCTTGCAAAATGGAGTGAAGAAGTGTTTGGAAAGGATTCACCACGAAACTGCTTACAACTGTGACCACCGTGCATTGCCCAATTTTCTGGAAAGTAGCTTTCAACATGCGACAAGGGAAGAACCTCGTGAATCTGATGAAACTTTGTGTCAAGATGAGTGGAGCACACACTCTCCATTGCAGCTCTTGTATAGTACCCTTTGGCTTCCAGTCGAGGAAGTCATTTCTGAGCTTCCAGAAGGTAGTGACATTGTTGTTATCCCAGATGTCGTTTTAAATGCAGTGCCTTTCAGTAGCCTTCAGGATAACACTGGAACGTATCTGCATCAAAAATTCAGAATTCGAACGTTATCTTGTTTAAGGGCAATTTCACTTCCAGACCGTGACGAACGTAATTCGGATATCAAGGCCAATGCTGACTCTTCAAAGATTTTGATCACCGGAAACCCAGCTATTCCAGAAGTCGAGTACCACAAAAATGTTTGGTTTCCTTCGTGTCAGTCGTTGCTGGCAGAGCAAGAGTTGACAACAATTGCATCGTTGCTGGGTGTAGAGCCGTTAACAGGCCAGGAAGCCACAAAAGACAAAGTTCTTCAGAATCTGCCCTACTCCTCAGTAGTACACATTGCAACATACGGTAACTTCAAGGAAGGAACCTTGGCTTTGACACCCAATCGCCATCCCAGGGACAGTTACCCGAAAGAAAATTCGTATCTAGTGACATTGTCGGACATTACCAAGTTAACGCTCAACACGAAACTAGCCGTCCTTAACTCTTTCTGTGGCTGTAGTTTTCAGTTCTCACGGCTGAGAAGCTTGTCCTTTGACCTGCCCATGACCCTCCTAGCAGCTGGCGTGAAGGCTGTTGTTGTTCCGTTGTGGTCAGTTCCTCAACCAGCAACACTTGCTTTCTTTTACCATTTCTACTCAGCATTAGAAAAGGTACCGTGACCATATTTATATTACTTTACCATTACCATACTTCAGTCACGACTTAGGTGAAGAAGCATCCTCAAGAAAATGCTTTCATTTGATGTTATCATTACCATTACTGTTTGTCACCGAAAAAGGAAAAAATGTTTGTAGTGAGAAATGTACAGCTGTTCGAATTTTTGAAATTGGACTTAAAAATTTGAATATGGTTACAAACTAAGGGGCTGATTCTCTTGTAGATTTGGAAAAACTATCTTGAGGAGCCTAGCTTCCATCACAACTGTGAAGTGTAACTTACTTCAGGACTGTTTTTTACTCATCTAGTCAACTGTGTGGAGTCTGGGTCTCACATTTCTTCTGTAGCGAAGGTTAGGAGAAGCCACGTTGGTGCATTGAACGTCTTTCAAATAAGTTGTATTCCCTAATTTATGTTGTTTCAGGGCCAGAAAGTTAGCGAGGCACTTCAACATGCGCAGAAGCAACTCATTGCAACGGACGTCTTTTCAGCACCATTTTTCTGGAGCTCGTTTATCATGATTGGTTTCGACACAACAGTGGAGCTGCCACAGTTAAGACACCAACTGCTTGATCAGTTGTTGCTGCAAGAGACACAGAGCATATCCAGTGTGCGATTTCCCAGATTGTTGTCACATCTTGATAGTACAGGTACTGGACATGCAACTTGGCGACTTTTGCTAACATTTTATAGGGAATAATCCGATTGTTTTTGGCACGTAATGGTTGGAGAATTCGGATACCATGGAAACTTTATTTTGAAGTGGTGCTTTTCCGTTTAAAATTTTCTTAATAAAATGTTGTATTTGTTGTATTAAAGCACTTTGCTTGTGTTAAAGAAATTGAAAATTTTACACCATGTTACGTTAAGGGATATAATATCATGATCTAGTTAATGTTAATGTAAAAAGGTACTAGCTTAAAGTAGTTACTTTAATGAAAATTCTTGTTTGATTTCCGTTTAGAACAACTTTCATTTTTTGTAGAAGTAGCTAATTTTCAAAATATTAACTTCAGTGATTTCCACAGTCGCACCCGCTATGCAGAAAGTGTCACTGTTACAGAATGTGTTATCAGAACTGATCCTCAATGCTGACCTTGATGTTTTGTCATCCCTAAGGGACACAGTAAGTATTAGAATCGCTGAACGCCATTCTGTTAGTTGTGGTTATATCTGTCTGTTATAGAGCTTTCATGAAAACGGTTCATTTTAGCTTTTACGTTTACTACGAAGAATGCTAGTTTTGCAATTGAACTTATGTAATCATCCTTTTAATTTTTTGCGAATTGACTGCAGCAGTCGTTTCAACCCTTATTAAGCACTGTGTATGGCTAACCGGAGCACGAGATGCTACTGGAAAGTTAAGTCTCTTTGCTAACAAGAACACAGCAACTCACAAGAACAAAAAAATGTGAAACACAACCTTTCTTACAAATGTCGTGTGACGTCAAACCCCACGTGGGGCGGTTAAGTCACGTGATTCCTACTGAAGTCCGGATTCATTTTTATATATTCAGGGTAAAGTTCCTCTGGGTTGTAAATTACGTTTTCCTGTATCCTAGGCTTTATGAATTTGGATTCAGTTATTTCATGTATCACGCTTTTTGATCGCTTTTTGCATATCAACTCCCGAGTTTTTTAGATTAGATTCCTTTTGATTCCAAAACCATTCTGCAGGGTTATACGTCACACTCTTCGTTGATTTCATTCGGCCTTTTCTATTCAGAACATTAGTCTTAGTTTCAAACTGTATTCTTCTGGATTGCATATTACATTTGGATTTCACATGACATTCTCTCTCGCTCTTCACAGCTTTAATCTTTAATCTTTATTAAGTTTCAAATAGCAAAGCTAATCCCGAAACAGCAAAGGCCTTCTGTAGAAATATACGTCACTAAAATGCAGATTCATTGCTAAGCCAATTCGGCATGAAGCCGAG
>JAOBYE010015570.1:0-23447 GCA_025403585.1 Parazoanthus swiftii | reverse complement strand
CCCCCCCCCACGTACAAACAATTAATGCATGTTATGTGCCGCTGTTTTGGGTAGGGTTTCAGCTTTTTGGGGAAAAGGGCGCGTCTATCTAATCACAATATTTCAGTACGTTTATAGATCTTATAAGTCGAGTCTGAATGAAAAGGGATTTTAGATGGCTAGAATTGTACAGGGTCTTAAAATTCAAGCAACTTCTTAGTGATACAGGGTAAGGATTCAGAGGGGCCAACGGCACACACGTACCAACCTGCCCCCACCCCCACCCCTATATTTCAAAACTGTGTCATCACAGGTTGCTTTGTTGGCTTTAAAATAGTGCTGCCGGCTAGTTGAATCAATATAATGGGGCAAGTCCTAAGGTTATTTCTGTTCTACCAGTTCGAATTGTGTACTTTCTTTAAGCCTTTAATAAACCGACCGTCATTTGCTGTTCCAACCACTAAATCTTCTGTTTTTGAAATTTAAACAACCAGTACGAGGTCTGAAGAAAACTACGTTTGTACGTTATATACTTTTGAAAATTCTTTGTTGTCAAGTTTCTCAGATTACAGTATTCTTTAAACTCGAGTCTTTTTGCCAATTGCAGTTAATCCTTGTTGTTGCATCTGGTCAAACTTTTTGACAATGGTAAAAGAGCTGAGGTTGACTTGGCAGATAACAGCTTTATGAATGATTTAACTGCGTCTAGTATAAAGGCTACACACAAGCAACTTAAACGGCATTCAGGCATTCATTCAGGACGTTTAAAACAATTATCTACAAGAGTTTGTAAAAAGTAAGTAACTTATCCATTTAGTAGATCTTTTCAATTCTTCACTTTAGCTCAAGTACTCTAGAGACTACAAGACATAATTGTAAAAACAATGTATTGTTCAAAAACACACAAAAAAAATACAAAAAATGTAACGTGTTGATTTTGTAAATTTTGTCACTTTAGTTAGCCTTTTTTCTAACTTGAGTCAAGATAAAATAGATACCTTATTTTACAATACATGACTACTTTGATCCAAGTTTAACCTCTTGTTCAACACTAAGTTACAATTCAAATATATTACACACAAATTATAAGCTGCTACTTCCAGGAACGTTTCAACTTATAGGACACGTACTGGACTTGAACATTAAATATGGTCAGGCTCAAACATTTTGCCTTACGTTTGTCATTGTTATAGTCATTAGTTTTTTAGAACGCAAAAATGCAAAATTTATGAATACCCATTTCCTCTTATAGGTATACCTATAATTCTCTTATAATAATAATTCTCTTATACCTATTTTCTCTTATTCGACAGTCTTTGAGCTGTTTTTGATTTACCATAAAACACCTTCAGCTCTGAGCAGGTACCAGCAAAGTTCACTTGACAGGATCATCAAACCAAGACTGAGCTGGCGTAGATTGCAAAAAATGTTGTTACTATATTTTGCACAACAACATCTCGCTCGCTAGCTTTCTTCAGTACTTAAAACTGTCAAAGTGTTAGTAATGCGTTTGTAAAACAGTCAACTGAGTCTCGTGATATACACAAGAGCATTCCCACTGCGGTGTCACAGCGGTTAAGGTTTACACTACTGTCACAGTGATGCCCACACTAAAGTCACAGTGGTGTGACAACAATGGTAGTACTGTGGCAACGGTGTACTTAGCTGCGCTATGACAGCAGTGGCTTAGATTATACTGTGACAGCGATGGCAGCAGCAATAGTGTGACAGCGGTGACAACTAACAGCGCTGTGACGGTTGTGTTCCACTAGTGTGACAGCGGTGCTCACATCACTGCCAATTGCCACTGCTGTCACACTAACGTGCACATCGTTATTTCAGTACTGTTACTACCACTGCTGCCCCAGCACTAGCTGTCACTGTCAGCACCGTAACATTACTAAAAGCACCGTCGCTGTCATAACGCTATGCCTGCTTTCACTGTCACAACTCTGTGTACATCAGTGCCCAACCGCTGTGGGATTCTTCCTGTGTCTGTGTCTGTTGCGTCAGTATACCTCCTTTTTATTTACTCTGTTCTGCATTTCCACCTGAAGACTCGCAGAGTTTCAGTTCTAGTAACGTTTCCGATTCTTAACACTCTTTAAGACTATCGGTAAAGAAATTGACCACAAAAATGCTGATTTGCTTTATTTGAATCCTTTCGACTTAACATTTTTTCGTACGATCAGTAAATTAATAAATGAAATATCCTCTTAGTAACCACTTTGTGCTAATGATAATATAAACGTAAAATTATTCCTGTTGGTTTGAAGCATCGAATAAAATATATTTTAATAATCATTCAATTCATCATGACAAATACCTTGGGTCTTCCATTTTCAATTTTTTCATTTTCTTCAAAAATCTTTTGCTATTTGAGCCTATAATAAATGTTTTCTATTAAAATCAAGGAAATTCACTGCAAATTTGCTAAAAATTATTTACTTACTTATTTACTTACTTATCTAGCTAAATGGATACTTAACATTTAAAGCCCTACCCGGCTGGGTTTTAACAAATATTACTTTATCTATTATCTAGAACAGAAACAATTCCAAAATGGCGGAGGTTGCAGAAAACAAAACCGACAAAACTCAACAAACTGTGGAAGATCTGAAAGTAGATCAACTGAAGATTAGCGAAGACGAAAATGAGAAGGCGGAGGAAACCGACAAAGACGCAGCCGATGAAAAGAAAGAAGACGGCAAAAAAGATGAAGAAGAGGCAGCAAAAGACGATAAGAAGAAAGAGGAAGGAGAAACTGAGTCAGGAGAGAAAAAGGCGGAGTGATGCTTCCACTGCATCTCGTTGCAAAATTTTAATTCATTGCTGAATTTTCAGCTATTTCTTTTTACTTAATAGTTTCTTTATCTTTAGATTTTAGAAATACTGCCAGAATATGCAAAAGTATGAATGTAATTCAATGGGAAAAGTAAAAACGTCCATTGAAGAAAGACATTTCGGAGGGACAGAACTGCAGTGCATAAAGGATGTATTTTTCTTGCAGTTATGTCTATGTAAATAAACCAAGTCCAGATGTGATGGACAATGAAACCTGTCAAGTTTGATACCATTGTTGCTTACTGACTTTGCAGAACGCAGTGTCAAGTCATGGCCACAGTTAAGTTATACAGCAAGTATTGTAAATTGTTTGTGGCTGGGAACTAACCGCGAGTCCTGGTTGCTGACAGTCTTAATCTGACATGCCTTCAGCGTCTCAAAAACAACTGCATTTTAGCTGTGACCAAGGTATGGCGCGTTGTGCACTTAACTTCTGTCCTCAATAAGCATATCTTTCGAAAACAGGATCATCTTGTCCTGTTTATAAACCTTGAGATTTGGTCAACATAAATTTCTCTGTTTCAAAATGGGTTCAAAAAAACGGGTTACAAAATAGATCTGCTCTTAAAAGCCCTGGGCCTCCCTCGGGTTTTACACAAAATGCTTTTATTTCAGGAGGTACCCGTCCTTCTCAACAAACTACCGTCACAGAAAAATGTTTGTCAATTCTATGAATTACAACGCAACTACGACAGGAACTAAGCGGATGGAATAAGCTGCTTTCTTATACCAAAAACTGTATCATTCGTCGTACGTAAATAAAACGAGTGCTGTAGCGGTTGTTGCGCATTGAAATATTTTTCGACTAGAATTAACCACGCAGTTATGCAAAAGCTGCCGGGTCTTTGTTCTTAGTTGTATCGATATATACGTTGCTACGTGATCATAGGCATTTTAGTACCCGCGAAGCTCATAAACATACATCGTTGACCTCGAAATTCAGTACTATAGCAATCAACTCCCTGGTAAATGCTATAGGCTATTTGCCATGAGTTTTACGTATTTCCTTCTCCAATGATGTGAATTTGACTCCTGCGAGGTCAGAAAAGGAAGCTAAATACTGGTGACGGTAAGAGTAATAGCCCCCATGTCAGATGATGAGCAATGTATACCAAACCTTTGATGATTACAAATAGTCACAGTGATATTAACCTGGCCTTTCCTATCTCTAACAACCTGAGAGAATGGTGGGAACAGAGGGAATGAGGGGTGAGAGAGTTAGTTGCGAGTCCACTAACCTAAATATAATTATTAAGCGGAATTTCACGACGCTTGCCTAAGACTCAATAAGTTTTTCGATCGATCAAATAATCAGTCAATCAGAAATTCTATTAATCGAATATAGAATTTTTACATGTCTCAGTTTGACTGGAAAGTGGTCTTATTTATTTAATAATTTATTTTATTTGCCAAATTTAAAACGAATACATTTCAATCGTCTATTGAGTACTTTGGCGAGGACTTCCGGCTTAGAAACCAACAGGGAGCTCCTCGTAATAACTTACTGGTAAATATTAGGAAAAAAAATATTGGCCTTTTATATAACAACGATGCAACTCAGTGGCAGGGAAGCAACAACAGCCTTCGCCAGTTACAACGGGCCCATCCTTTCATTTTTTGTCATTAGCTCAGACTGAACTCAGATTCTGATTGGTTCACCCAAGTGTCCCATTACAAATCTGTAGTCGGAGAGTATTGGATTACAGGCTCGCTATAATCGGACAGCTTACAAGAATTTAGAGTTGTTAATAGAACGAAATGATTTGAGGAAAATTTTAATTCTTATGATAAAATTGAAAAATATAGCTGGACGGAAAATGTACACTGTATTTGTATATGTTTCTTATAAAAACATATTTTAAGATGAGGTTAAAGTTTCCTTATTTTGAAGTGGTTATTAAATGTTTCCAGCTATAATTGCTTTCATTAGTTTATTTTGCATTATCAAGATGTAATTCATAGCCGTGTGTTGTTCTGCAAACAATTAAAGCCTGCTCCTGACATCTAATTGCTCGTTTCTTTCTGCCTTTGCAATTAATTGCTCGTACAACACGATGATATACAAGACTCGACTGCCAATCAAATTTTGAAACTGTATATATAATTCTTCTCGGAATGTTACAAAAGTCATTATATGTTTTTCCAATTCAAAACAACCCAGATTATAAATCATAACTACTTCTATTAGTCTTTCTTAAACCGTACTTATGCTTTAGACGTTTTTCAACCTCAACATTCCTATAGAAAGGATCATTTTTAAAAAACGTGTACTTTTTGTTGAATTTGGGCAGATGATAAACGAGGGAAAAGCCCTGATGCATCTTCCTACAGGTGGTTGGATTAAAAAATAAGCTAAGCTTAAGTCAAGAAGTTGATAACAGTTAGATAGTCTTACTTTAACTCTTAACGACATTATATCTACATCAACGCCATAAAACAATTCCAAGTATTGGCATGGTTAGCAACAGCTACTTCACGAAATTTCATTGTGAAGAAGAACTTACATAAGAGTAGTGTTGTGTAGTTCATAACAACCAAAAAAAATGTACTAGGTTTAGCAGGTTGTCAGAACCGACGTGTTAAGCATACGTCTTAAAAGCGGCATAAAAACAATACTTTATCATAAATTATTACAAAGCATCCAGTTTAAAAGGATAAGCAAATGCTATTTCTCTATAGATGCGAACTCCTAAGGTTGTAGTGGTTAGTTGTTAGACGCAAGCTGTCGATCAAGGATAGAAGGAAAAGCCCCTGACTTCGGTTTATCAGTGCTAAAAGAGGTAACTTTAATTATTGTTATTATGTACTTTTTGACAAACTGATGCTTTCTAAATTGTAAATTGGAGTTTTTTTAACTTTTCTCATTGTGAAATTTGAGTAATACCTTGTTCTTATGTAACAAAGTCGGTCCTTTGGACTCCTTGACTTGCAGAGGGAAACAATCTTTCTCGTTTGTTTTCCTTTAATTCAATATTTTCCTGCGAAGGTAGAATTGTACTTCAGTACAAATTGGTAAAGGGAAAACTACCAGTTAAATTCAACTCAGTCTCGAAACGCTTGCAAAGCAAACCATTCCAACCAAGTTAGTTAAATTCAACAAAACGGTTCTTAATTTGAATAACTTCAAACTTTTAAAAAATGCCAAGTAAGTGAATTGGTTCCAGTACTCGTTGTTTGTGCTTTTTCCCTTTTCGGACTACAAGATACTAAAACAGAATTGGCAGCAAAATGCCCAACGACAACAAGCTAATAAAGCAATTTATCTGCCATATCATGTATTTGTATGTTATTGTGCTTTCTACGATATCTTAAGCTGTTTAAGTCGTGCCAAAGTAGGTATGGCAAAACAGTGGCAAAATAAGTGGATATTTTGGTCTGAAACAGTTAAGGAATTTCTCCTTTCCTTAAGTAATGAGTTGCAACATTGATGAAGTTGAGCTTGGCTGGAGTCTTTTTGCACAAAATACTGTATGAGATCACCAAAAGGGACTTGGTATCATGTGCATATGTACTTAACTTTGTTGTTATTTAGTATGGGAACAACTAGAATTAGTAAGTATTTTTTTATAACTACTTTTATTATTATTACTCTTGTTATTATTATTATTATTGTCATTATTGATATTATTATTATTATTATTATTATTATTATTTATTTTTTTAATTATAGATCTGTATAAAACATAATCAATATCGAAATTTGTCTCTGCTGAAGTCTCGGAGTTACAGAACGGTTCAGACTACCATTAGGACCAAAATAATTTTTTTCTATCTTAGAGAAATGGATCTATTGAAGAATGCAGCTGCAAGTGTGACGTCTTCCGACAAAAAAGACGCAGGTGGTACCTCATTACCAGAACGGATTGCCACCTTGGCGTCCGAGAATGAGGCGCTAAAGAAAACAATAGAAGACCTCAAACAAAAACTTGCAGGTCTTGTTGGCGGCGCTGTAGCTGCCAAGGCAGGCGCAACTGCGGCAAAGGAAGGAAAGGAAAAAGCAGAAGAGGCAAAGGTAGAAGTAGATGAAGCTGCTAAGAAGGGAGAGGAGGGAAAAGCTGAGCTAGAGAAGAAGAAAGAGGAGCTGGAGGCGGAGAAGGAGTCGCTTAACAAGAGGGTCGATCAGCTGAAAAAGGAGGTCGAGGAAGCTGCAGCAGAAAAAGCCGAGGAAGCCAAAGATCAAGGGTTAAAGGAAGTGACCAAGGCTATAGGAGTATTCGGGTTTTAATTTGCTTTAAGCAATACAACTTACTTGCATTTTGTCTACAAGCAGGTTGTTATAAGATTTGATATTAGATAAGATTCTTAAAAGTCGTATTAGTCAGAGAAAAACAGGCGAACCGAATGCGAACCAAGTTTTTGGTGCTTTGTACGGTTCTCTGAACATTCTGCGAACGTGCGTATCATACTATTAGGTTTTGGAATTTGTTTATTTTAAGCAGTGTTTTGATTTTCGTTTTGATTTATCGAGAAAACAAGCTACACCGCTAACGATGTTTCGTTTCAACAGGCTATTAACAGTTTCATTTTGTAAGTTCTTAGTAACTAGAAAAACAAACAATTTTACTATTTAATTTCATGATCGCTGTAAACTCCAAGAAAGATGCGCGCAAATTATTCTTAATGAAACTTATCAAGCTGGATCCTTGTCACTTTTTACCAAGTCTGACTGGTCCCCTGTAAATCACATATGTATTGCTAGACAACTCACCGCATCTAATAAGAAACTGGACAAACGCGCTCCAAGCTACAACAAAAAACTACTAACTACTATCGAAAAACTGTTATCGTTTAAACATACTAAATATTACAAAACAAAGTGTCAATTGCCATACCACTTATCTAAGTCAAAAACAATTAGTATGAAGCCGTCTTTCTTTTATTCCTCCATCAAAACCTGGTTAAGTATCAGCAAGACAAAGTCATTTTTAATTAGAAAGAAAGTAAAAGAAAAATACTGTAAGCCAAGATATACCCATGGTACTTTTAAAATTGATAAAATATTTTAACATTTAGACTTCTGCTTTATTGTACTCTAACTTTCATATTTGTAGTGTTGCATTTTGTATATTGTGTGTTTTAAGTAGGTTTATCTTAGATTTGCATTGTTTCCTTGATATATGGTGTAGTTGTTATGACTAGATTTTAAATTGTTAGTGTTAGTACTAGGGTCGTAAAGGAGAATCGTAGTTACGCACCCTGCCAAAATAAAATATTGTTGTTGTTCTTGTTGTTGTCCTTTGTAGTATTGGCAGATGAAACAAAAAGTAAAGATGCAGACGAGTTTTTCAAGGTCAAGCAAAAATCGCTTTGTACAAATTGTTTTGTTGAATTTGTTCAATTATAAACCTAATTCAGTCGAAATCGTGGTATATGTACAAGTAGTCTATGTACAAGTTTCCAATCAGAACGTTTCAGACTAGAATATGAAGCAAGAGCCTACGACTTTTACTCATCGATAAGTAAATCAATTATTTGAATCTTTTATTCGCCTAAAACAGAATTTAAACCTTCAAGACGTCTATGGGTTGTTACTAAATGGCAAAATGTAAAGTTCCATGTTATGTTATCTAAAATCAGCTAAAAATCGCGTGTGTTTAATGGACTTATGTATCTCAAGACACCATCAGTCACTGTCTACATTCCGACCCAGCATTCCACTGCCGCTTAGCTTGGTAATGAGAACACACATAGGAAATAGCAAAAACGGCTGTTATATTTTCACACCCGTTTACCCTCTTACTTTGTCACTTTTAATAGTATATTCTCTATTTGAAAATGTAAAAGCATACACTTTGCATTCCATTTTTGTTATAAACATCATTTTGGGCAGAGTCTGGAGATTCCTATTTTTACTTATAGTTTTAGAGTTGAGGTTCACAAAAGTGCTTATATTTTTTTTTCATTTGCAAGATATTTCAATGCTGTTTGTGAATCAGAATGAGACGTATATAATATTTTATAAGGTTCCTCTAAACATTTACTGCATACATTTTTTATATGTACCCATTTGAAATTGTACTTCTTTATCGGGATGTCACAAAAATCATGTTTTTTTCCATTTTACATATATCATGCACGGGGAACAATGTTGCTGCCAAGCTGAGACAAAATATTAGGTAGTTCCTAAAATCTGGTCTGTTTTTGGCATGAAAATTAAGGTGAATAAGAAAGAGTGGATGCTGGACTTGAACACCTTGTAATCAAGTCAAAAATCCTTGGATCTTGCCCAAAACCACAACGGTACCTGCTGCAGGTGGCTCCATTAAAAAAGAAATAGCTAAGCTTCAGTGAAGAAGAACAGAACTTAGGTGGTGCTGCCATTTTCTTACCCTAAACTGTATTTTATTTACGTCAACACGATATAACGGTTCGCAATTATGACATGTCGAACAAAAGCCGTATATATAGGGTTTTCCAAAGAGAAGCACTTGCATATAAAAGGGTAATGTGTTTTGTTGTTTAGGAATCCAAGAAATTATTGTATTGTCAGCATGTTATAAAGCGACGTGTGGTGCTGACGTCTCAATTGTGGTACCAAACAGTAAATTGTCATAAATTATTACAAAGCGTCCTGTTTATAAAGATATGCCGTTGCTATTTCATTTTAGACTTCGGTTCCCAAAGAGTGAGCGAGTTGTGAAGCGCTTGTCAACCCATACGAGAAGAAAAGTCCTTGATTTCGATTTATCATTGTAAAAAAGAGGTAAATGACATATTGATAATAAGGTTCATCGTACACAGAGTTTAATTTTTTTTTCCTTTCCGGAGATTACATGTTTTGATAGGACATAAGTATGTCTCTTGTATTCGCTGAAATGCAGAGGGAGAAATGTCTTTTAGCTAACAGTTGTAAAATTCTGCTTCAGTTCAATTCAGGAACATCCTAGATCCCAGCCATTGCAAAGTTAAATTAGTACAGCTTTGTAAATGGAAAACTAGGTCATTCTTGTTAGTTAAAATTAATTTCTTTATTGCAATGTTTACGAGGCAAATTATTTCATTCAAGGTGGTTATACTTTCAACAAAACGATTTTTAATTTTAACATTTCAACATTTAAGCTTGTCAGGTAAACAAACTTTTCGAACAAATTATCTGAATTACGTCTTGAGGGCTAATACTGAAACCATATTTGTTATAAAATATTCAAGCTTATAAAACAGTTTGACTGCTTCCGATACTAGTTCAAGAACTATTTAAAATTGCACCTTTTAGGATGTTAAAACTCTTACCATGCGCAGTGGGTATGGAAATACAGCACAATCTACTAGTTGTTGTTTCTTTTCTTAGACAGTCGTACAGTTGTCCTAATCATTAACGATTATTTGCGCCAGCAATGCGGTTGAAACTAAAAGAAATTTAGTGCGCAGAATGCTCTATACGATTATAACCTGTTTTTCACTGCTGAAATAGGAACAAACACAAAGCTATTTAAAGGATAAAGGAAAAAACTAAGAAATATACCGAGTGAGCAATAAGATGGTCCAACAAGCTCACACAAGTTTTCCTTTTCCTTTCCGTCTTTCATCCAAATTTACTATGCTATCCTTATGTTTATGATTATTCTTGTGTTTACGCTTAGGCTTAGGATCGATTGTGCTCTTGCTTTTGCTTACGCTTATGTTTAGCTTAATATATCAGAAGTGTGAACGGGACATAAAGAAGGACCCTAACGCGTCAACAAAACTTTATAAGATTCAACAACCACTGATGTAAACGTAGTCAATTTTTCAATGATACTTAATTTTCTTCTTTCGTATGTGTGTTGGAATTGCCGTATTGCAATTACTTAAAACTTCAATCATGTAAGACACTCATTAAGGTGGAGAAACTTCAGAGAGTACACCCAGTTATCGGTTGTGCTAAAAATTTGTTGGCGTTATTTCGTTATATGTCAGCATAAAAAAAAAACGTTTTTCTGCCAATTCTTCACATCAGCCCGCTAAATAAAAAATGCAACGGAACGCATAATAGATTGAGTAGCTAAATCAACTCAAAAGTAGATTAGCCGTACTTCAGTAAAAGTCTATATCATCTTCCAATGTTTTGGCTATCTTTACAAATTAACATTTGAACAAAAAATTCGATCTCTTCATGTGAGAAATCAAGCCTCTGCAAAAGTTCTTGAATTCGAAAGCTTGTACCAACAAACCGGCCAAATTTTTCAACTTTTTATATTAGACACAAAAGATCGATTTAAACTACACTTTTGACGTATCAATTTTTAACTATACTGCTTAGTGATATTTCTTCGTCTGCCTGACAGCTTATCTTTTTGCCTGCTTTCGTTTTCTTATTTATTTATTATATTGAAACTTCTTTAAGATATTTTTTTTTATATAACCGCTAATATAAAAGTAACGACGTACTCAAAATCACTATATTAAGGAACCGATTTCCAAATTTTGTTTGTGTAGACATCATTTTTTTATGAAACCCATAGGGAGTACATGTATAGAAGTTTACGCACAGATTTTGGCAGGCGCTTATAACATATAGCACGAATGATGAAATGTTTCTCTTCCAGAAAATGGAAGACCTACAAAAAAAGATCACTGACCTAATATCCGGGAATGAGGAGCTGAGGAAAATAATAAAAGATCTCAAAGACAAGCTGCCAGGCGCTGCGGAGCATGTGGAAGAAGCAAAGAAAGAGGCATCGGATACAGCCGACAAGGCAAAGGAAGAAACAGACGCAGCTTCCAAGAAGGGAGAAGAAGGGGAAGCAGAGCTGAACAAGAAGAAAGAAGAGTTAGAGGTCGAGAATGAAAAACTCAAAAAAGAAAAAAAGCGACTGGAGACGGAAGTTGCAGCTGCAGTTGAGAAGGCCAAGAACGAGGCGGTTTCTAAAGTAACCGCAGGTGTTGGGAGTTTGGGAATAAAATTTTAATGTAGAACTAGTTTGGTTTTAATCTGAGCACAAAAAAACTTTCTCGACATTTCAAGGCAAGATTTTTTTTCCGAGTTTTAGTTTTGTCTTAATTCTTTTTATTATCCTAATAGTTAAATGCAACGGAAATGTTTGGTTTGCTTTGAGTTTATAATTTTGGAGCAAATTCTTCGGCTACATGATTATCAAATAAAGATCAGTGTGCCTCTTAACATGGAGGATTGTGGCAACACATTCAGGAATTAAATATGTTTTGCAAATTGTATTTTAACATTAATGCCAAATAGAAGTTCGAGGGAAAATAAGGTTGTGTCAATCAACAACTTGAAAACAGATCTAAGTAGTTGCCAATGTGGTTGTAATTTTGTTTCAAAATTTTGTATGCCTGTGTCCTCGAAGGCGCTCAAAGATTAAATGGTACACGGTAAACAAAGCAGTGTTCGGTTTGCAGGTTATTCACTAACACATGAAGAATCGGGTTATATCTGCCTCTGCATAAGGAAATAAACATTCAATATAAACTTAGACACGATGTCGGTTTTTTGTTTTGTTGTGCGAAACTTAAATCTTGAGGATTTTTCTTTACGCTTTTGGATGTAACACTTCAGTAATGTATATTATAGAAATAAATACATAAAAATGAAAACAGAAAACTTGGTTTGTATCAGCATGTTTCAACGTCAATAGAAAGTGAACAAAACACACAGCCGCCCACAATAACGAGAACAAAATAAAGTTGTAACACGCATACAATTTCTCAATTCAGAACCAGTCTCGAAAACGTTTGCTGCTCACTATTTATTTATTTAGCTTTTTTCCCGAAGGGAGAGGGACACTGCTACAGTTTTCCCCAATTATAGCAGGCCCTTTGTAGGGTAAGAGGTGCCAGTCCACAACACCGGCATTAGCCTCCTCTTATCGACAAGTGTGTGGGTTCTTTTGAGTCTCCCAATAGAACGTCGAGAGACTAGACCAACGGCTTCGCGTCCCTGTCAACGGACGATGCGGCGAAAGAAGGTCGCTCAAAATTCAACCCTCGGCAGTCAGAGATCTTACCAACTGTGCCAACCTCGCACACACACTATCAAATCAATGGACCGTACTCAGTGATAGTTGTGAGAACTGTACGGGAGTGACGTTGAACAGTACTTTGACCAGCTGGCTTAGTACTCACAATAAGATATTTCACAGCATTTTGTGTCCCCTTCATGCTACCGTCAAACCAGCGTTAAAGTCCCATCCCGCGGTTACAAGCCGAACCATATATAAGAATAACGACTGCGCATGCGTGTGGGGAAGTACAAGAAAAAAGCTGGCTAACTTTCCAAGCCGTAGATGGCGACTTGAAACTCAATTTTTAGAGCAAAAGTGTGAAGTGTGTTACTTTTTTCGACCATAATTTTATGCGATTGACCTTTCACAGTGAACGAAGAAAACCCGAATATAAGCAAACCTGGTGCGACAAAACCCTTAACTTATGTATATTTTTCTTGCTTTTTGCAAGTTTGTAAGCTTAGCTGGCGTTTGTCCGACATATCTAGTATATAGACCCATCTGCCTGCTAACAAATTATAAGCCCCCCCCCCTTCCTAATGTAGGTCCGTCTTTTCTATTCCTGTCTTAAGTGCCCCTTTCTAGTTTCCGTATAACAACTCAATTCAAGTCGAACACTAGGAAGCTACAAATATAGCTTAGAACAATAGTTTAAATCATATTATAGTTTACAAGTACTTTTTTTAATTAACGATTTGTTTTTATGACTCGCAAAAAGGTATTTTAAGGTGGCGTTATGGTATGTTAGTCTTAATAATTTATTTCCGTGATGTAAGCCCACATCTTTAAAGTGAGATTTTACGGTATATGTTTAGTTTTTTAGAGAGTAAAAAGGGCCTACAATTAACAAGGTAAGTATTAGGTCAGCTAAAAATTTGATTATTCGTTATTAAATTACACATTAAGTTACATTCTTAGAAAAGAGTTACCTTTTTGAGAAAAGTGTTGCTATAAAAACGAGAAGAGCTGTGTCACTCCAAAACAAAAGTCTGAAGAGTCTCCATAGAAATATTTAGTAAAAGTAAGAGTTTAAAAAAAAAAGAATAATTGAAAAGAACATTGGCTATTACTCTTTAATTCACACAATTTGGCATGATCATACATTTTGAGCCAGTCTATTGGTTTCCATAATTAAGAGCAAGAAGAGAGAAGGCCAACAGAGTACAGTGAATATACTTAAGGACTTATCAAATAATGTTAAAGATTTGAATAAGTAAACTATTTCATGAATTAAGGGTTCCTATGACGCGGGTTGCAGCTTACAGTAGCTCTTGCAGAATGTTAAGAAACTCAAATGAATAACTTGCATCTTGTTTTAAGAACAACTCTTTCTGGAACACAACAACACAGTCAGATAGTTTATTGGCAACTTGTCACTAAATTTTAAACATCAAAGCAAAATGCTAAAAAACGAAGCTGGCACCTGCCTGTTTACTGAGAGCCAGCTACCCGCAATTACAATATTTCAGCACATGTTTATGTCTGTGCGTTTATGCGTTTGTTCTCTTTGACTTTGTCTGTTCTGTTTATACCACAGCGTCTTCACCCGTGCTTGTTCAAACTCTTTTCCGGTCTGTGTCGAGCTCTTGCATATAAAAAGCGCCTTTTGTGTGTAAATACGTGCACGCGCGGGGTGGGGAGAGAAGGTTTGACAGGGGTGTAGACAATTTGAAGGACTAGCGTAAAGAATAAAGCTTATCTGCCTGGCAGTAGGGAAGATTTTCTTTTGGTTTTGAGTTCTTGACACCGTGAAGCGTTATTAATCTCATGTGTTGGCATTCGCCACAGCGTTACTGAGTGAAGCCATAACCAGAATAACCCAAGCAAGACGTACCGCGAAAGGGTAGCAATCATTCGGCCCGAGCATGCATGCGGTAACGCTCAGCAACAGTGTTCAATAAGTATAGAAAAACAATCCTACAAGGTTATGAAGATAATATCCAAGACAGAAATTCTTCGATATACACATATCTTACAAAAGATTAGTCTAAATTAGGTCCAGCTGATAACTGATGAAAATGCACTCATACAAACAAAAGCAATGTTTAAATATATGCTGTTTACAAATATGGAAATAAAAAGTGCCTTGTGTTGTGTTCTGCCTTGCATTGTCCTTTAAGCTGCAGAAACCATTGATGCAAAGCGTAGCAACCTGCTCAATTGTTTTGTTTTAAAATTTATGTGAGCTGCCAATGTTCAGCTGATTAACGGTTATTACAAAGGTCTTTCACCTCACTTCCCTTCCCTTCCCTCCCCCTCCATTTTCCTATTTAACTCCCCTCCCCTCCCCCTGACATTAAGAGAAAAAAACAATAACGCGTACGGCCGTGAGTAAAGTGAAGAACACATCTCTTATATTGCTCAAAGATTGCAAACGCTCTTGCGTTGGAAAAAAAAGGTAAGTTTCAAATGTTTATGAAGTAGCAACAGTGTATTTTTAACATTTCAGAAAAGTATCAAAATCGTATGTAAGCTTGAGCAACTGCTTGTAGAAACCGACTGCACTATGTGCTTCGAAACGAGCTACCTGCTAAACAAAACAATAGGCGCAGCAAACAGTGAATCTTCAAAAACAGGTTATTGGTTTTGGACCACTCGTCTCAAAACTAAGACGAGAGTTAGAGGCAATCACAAAATACGTTGTGGAAACCATACGACATGTAAGTTCTATTTAATACAACTTCAACATAAACTTCATCTTTTGTTATACAAACTATAAGCTAAAGCACTGCAAGTAGCGTTGTGGTTGAGTAAACAGGTAAAAGGAAAATGGCGATTATTTAATTGCTTTTCTTATTTAGACTATTTTAGTTCTGTAGTAGAAGAAAATCGAGCAATCTTCGAAGCTAGGATTTCGTGATGTTTTCTTAGTTCTGCTCCCAAATTTAACAACAATATTTTACCCTCGGGCAAACATTACCCTAAATGTTCTTTGTAAATGAAAAAAAGACGAATTGTTGTTTTAGAAAACACAAGAGATGATTGGAGCGAATAATTATCTTTATTCGCTTTAATTTCATCTTAAAAGTAGAAGCAACGACTGCTATATTAATTTGCGTTGTGTTCGTGAGAAGAAGGTAATCTTGACAAGATGCGATATTGCATCATAGGCAAAGCCTAATTCTAAGTTCTTTTACGACGAATATTTTATATGTGTGTTTGTAAAGGTTCATTACTGTTGGTATAATTATACCCAGCATGGATTCTGACATTAATGTAGCTAGAGAGCCGCAACTTCCGAAATTTGAATTTCGAAACTCCGCTTCAAGGGACAACCTGCTATTGCCCATGGCTCAAAAGACAACACATGGAAATTTCAATTAGGAGACCTGTTGTGAAGTGTTTCTTTGAACAAAATGATAACAAGGTGCAAGAGCTTCAGCCGAACGTTTTCGGCAAGCATTAGCTTCATAAGCTAACAGTTTTAAGTGCTAAATTTGTTCACTGCTATAAATGCATCACATGTATTTTACTAAATTAAAACAATCATTGATGCAGTAACACGGCACTGTTGCAGATTTTAGTCATACTAAATATTGGGTAAAGCTCACGAAGCCTTTTAAAAAAGTAAAAACTGATGGCCTGATGCTAAATATACAGAAACGTTTTCACTTCGCTTGAAGTAAATGATATAGTTTGCATTTGGAGAAGCAGTTGAAATAAACGTCTTTGTTATTCGAAGAAGCAGTATTTTCAAAGTTATTTGCATAAACTTAAAATGTATAGATCCTTGAAACGTACTTAGGTAACTTTCATATTAGAAAATGTCTCAAGATAAAGTAAAATTATTTGGTTGACGAAACTTTAGATTTTGAGATAAAAAATACAAGAAGAAAGATAAAATCATAATAGTTATCATGATAACAGTAATGATAATAACAACAACAACAAAAGGGTTAATAATCCTCGGAAACCCAGGCCGTCGCGAGAGCAAAAGTAAGGCCACGGGCGGGGAGGAGGAGGGACAACAGGGGAAAGGGGAAGAAGGAAGGGGTCCCCTCCTCTTTCCTCTCCCTTTTCTCTCCCCAGTCCCTACTCTTCGCCCTTCCCTTTCTCTGTTGTTCTCTGTTGTTCTCTGTTCGTCTTCCCTTCCCGACTACCTGGGTTTCCGAGGATGGGTTAATGAGTAAATAAAAAAAACATATACAGTTTTAACTTTACAAATAGTGAAATACATCAGATGAAAATAGTAATTAAAAAGTTAGTAAGAAACCTGTTGTACCATGCATTATTGTTGCTACAGAGCCGTTTTCATCAGACCGGTACTAAAAGCTCGCTGCGTCAGTTTTAATTTAATACTTCTCGGGAAAGAGTTCAACTGCTTGATCAAGGATACCACGAAAGATCAGCCACCTTCAGTCTCGAGCAAACAAAAACCTCGTCTCTTCGTAGCTTGTTTACCGCATCCCGGCAGGCGGAAGACGGGGTAGGGGAAAGGGATTCGCCCCATAAAGCTTTACTACGAGTTTATATCAAGTTCAGATAGATTTGTCGTTGATACTATTATTATTATTATTATTATCATTATCATTATTATTATTATTATCATTGTTATTGTTGTTATTGTTATTATTATTATTATTATTATTACTATTATTATTATTATTATTATTATTATCAACAGTACTGAAGTCTCTTTTTATAGCGACTTTTAAAAGTTAAGATTTTAATCAAAACTCTTCCAATCTGGGAAGCTTATTAATTTTTGTAACTTTTGTTCGTGTGCCGGGCATCATTACTTTGTCAGTCAAATTATGCAAACGTGACCTTACTCGTTTCCTCGTTTTGGTAGTGAAATGAAGAGCTGTCGTAGGCTGAAACAAAGAACAGATAATAATTGCCGTCTTTTTGGATGTTTCAGCTCTGTTTCGCAAATCAAGCAAGCTATCTACAAAGCCAGTAATTCAGATTTTGCACAAAATTATGGAAAGAGTAAGTGAACTCCAATATTGATGGAGCGTGAAAAAGACGACGATAATTCATCTGAAACGAATGAGGAGAGTGAAAATAAACCAAAGGATGAAGAGACCCGACCAGAACGAACAAAAGAAGACCTCAAAAATACAGACTTTGAAACGAAACAATGGATCGAAAATATAGATAATGGGAAAGCGAGGGGGGATACAATGGAAAATGAGAATGAAGGTGTAAGACGAAATCAGCAACATAAAGAGGACGAAACAAGTCAAGCAGAAGGTAACCAATCAACGCCACAGCAACAACAAGTGGAACAACAACAAAAACAGCAACTGCAGTCTCCAACACTACTACTACAATCACAACAACAACAGCAACAACAAAAACAACCAGAAGAAGAACAGCAACAACAACAGGAAGAAGAACAGCATGAACAACAACAAAGCTTGCTATCAAAACCAAGTAAAATAACAACGCAAAAAGCAGTGCAAAACGAAAAGCAACACGAAGAACAAGAACAACATGAAAAAGAAAAAGACAAAACATTGGGTAAAAATCCTCATCAAGAGCAGCAACCAGACCAGTATTCAGAGTACAAACAAGAACACCAACAAGAGCAATGTGTATTACAGCAGCAACAACTACAAAATGATCAACAACAAGAAGTTCAACCAAACCAGACAGAAAAGGAAACTGAAAAGAAAGAGAAAAAACAACAAAATGAAGGGCCGAATGAATATGACCAACCCCAGCAGCAGCAGCAGCAGCAGCAGCAGCAACAACAGCAACAACAGAAGATGCGAAGAAAGGACGAGGAAGATCACAATGACCTGCTTAAAGAAAAAACTAACACAGGAAGAGAAATTAGTGCCGAAGATCAAAACGTCATAGCAATTACAGATTCAGAAAATCCTTCTAATGAAGATACAAAACCTTCAAACCCTCATGCTGAAGGAGGAAAAATATTTTGGAAAGGGCGTTACGTAGCGCTAGACCAGTTACAAGACATCATACATGACAGTCAAGACGAGATGTCTTCTGTTGAGTCGGAACCAGAAGAGGACACAAGAGATGCCGCCGAACAGAAAGAAATATTGAAACAAGCTATTCGACAATCACAAGGTGAGCTGTCCGACTCCTATAGCGATGCTTCAGATGATTTTGAAATGAGCGAGAAAAGAAGAAAAAAAGCAGCAGAACAAAATCAAACCTTTAAACTGTTAGCAGAAAAGGAATTTTATGAACTAAAGTACCGCCGACTTTTTCACGAGAAAGAAGACTTGCAGAAGAGAATGAAATGTTTAGAAGTTGAAAAAGAAAGCCTTGTAAAGAAGAACCAGGTTGTGAATCAACCGAAAGACGAGTTCGTGGAACAGACGACACAACACCTTTTGGAAGAAAGGAACTCAGAAAATGAGAGCAAATGTTTTGACCATGAAGATCAAACCCTTTATCCAAAACAAGAACTAGTTGAAACCCAATCTGCTCCGAAGGAGACTTCATTACCTATTAGACGAGTTTCAGTAAAATCCCCGGAGTTTGCAAATGGCTTTTCAGACGACATTGCTATTTTGGCAAAAGAAAACAAAAAACTGGAAGAGATTCTTGATCATTTGAAACTAACTTCAACGGAAGATTTCCAGGAAAACGATCCAATCGTTGAACAGATGTTGGATACAATCGATAAGTACGTTTCCAAGGATGATTTCCTTCTTCTTGAGCAAGAAAAGCTAGACACTGAAAGCCTTCTTCGAGAAAAGGACAAAGCTCTAAAAGAAAAAGAAAGAGAACTAGAAGACGCAAGGAATGACTTTGAAGACAAAACAAAGATGTTGAAAAAACACTTACGAAAAGCAGAAGACCGAGATAAAGATAAATCACAACTACTCAACGAATATGAACTAAATATCTTTGATTTAAAGAGAACATTTAATGAAAAATTAGAAGCATCTGAAAATCTCTTCGAGAATGAACACATTCAGAAGACAAAAGCTGAAAACGAGCTTGAAAAACTTAAAGTTTCTGTTGAAGAATATAAAAGCAAACTCAAGGAAGCAAAAAATCGTATCGACGAGCTTGAAACAGATAAAAACAACTTAAATGAACATTATAGGAAAGAAGTGACAAAGTTAAAAGAGAAACTAGAAAAAGAAGATATGGAAAAACGTGAACTTGGAACTCGAATACAAAATCTCCTTGGTGATATGATGCAACAAAAAGATGAATTATTTCATGAAAGTAAGAAGCATTCAGAAGAACGGGAACATACAAGGCATTATTTTGACGAGGAACGAATGAAACTAATTGACAAACATCATGAGGAAATCCAATTATTAATGGGCAAACTTGTCAACCCAAATGAGAAAAGTTCTTTTAGTGTCCATTTCACTGAAACTAATAAAGTTGTTCATTACGTTGATAGGGATGATAAACAACCTGAAGATTATTCTGAGGACGTTCTAGTAGACTCGGGGAATAGAGAGCTTAGTCAGAACGAACGGAGAAATAGTACAAATTCCGAATGTGTTGCCTCTTCTGTTTCTTTTGCAGAAATGGATACAGTAAATGATAAAGCTTTGGACAGTCTTTGTTCAGAAAAGAATGAAATTTCTGTTCTAGAAGGGAAAATTAATTTGTTCAAAAAGGAAAATGAAATGCTACACGAAAGAATAAAAGAACTAGAACACGATGTGGCAAGACAACAGGACCTTGAGCAACAGTATAATGAACTTCAGAAAGTTCTTAAGCAAACCAAAGAGGAGGAAAGCGAACAAGAACAAGAAGAGAAGGTGCAGCGAAAGTATAACGATTTGGCTGAAAAAGACCAAGTAGCAACAGAAAGCAAAGGAAAACTTTTAGAGAAGGGAGAGTTGCATGCTAAAGAGATGAAGGAGGATGAAACTTTCTCTAACAAAGAAAAAAGTGCCACAATCATCGAAAAGGATACTATAAGTATAGTTCAAGAAAGTGGCAAAACAGTTGAGCACGAACTAGCAGACAGCAAAGAACTCGAAAGAAAGATTATTGGTTTGCAAGAGGAGATTCAACAACTGAAATGTGAGAATAGTGATCTTCAGAAGTTATTGATAGAATCCAGAAACGAGCTTGAAGCTGAGCTTCAAGAAAAACTAGAGAGAGAGAAAGAAACAATAAAAATTGCTCAAGACGAGATCAACAACAACACTAGTGCTCTTAGGAGAGTGACAGAAGACTGGGAAAACATGCTAAGAAATGCTGTGAGTAAGTATGAAAAGGAACTAAAACGTAGCGAAGAAGAAAAGGGAAAGATGCAAGAGGAAATTCAAAGACTGAAAACAGAGTCCCTCCTGAGTTTTGAACAACAAACCAAAAGTGACGAGAAACGGCTGAAGGAGGCAAAAGATGGTTCCTATATGGCGTCATACACAACTTCTTCTCACAATAGACAAGAGGGTAAAAATGATTTTCAACAATCTAAAATGTGGAGTGAAAAAGAAATTGATTGCCAGAACGAGAATGAAATCGAGCGTTTTCGAAAACTCTTCGAATCGGAGCGCAAACGGATTCAAAACGAATATAAAGAGCAGTTGGATAATGAGAAGAGGTACTTCAATGCCCTCATTTCGGAGAAGCAAGAAAGAATGAAAGATCTGGCAGAGCAAAACAATTACCTCAAGGAGTTTATTAAAGAAATGGAGCTAAAGAATGATCGAGAACGAAATGATCTGGTAGTTTCTTTCGCAAAGGAAAAACAAACAGTAGTAGAAAGTACCGAGGAACATTTTCGAATCCTGCTAGATCAAAATAAGTCAGAATATGAAAGATCTATTCAAGGTCTAAGGCTCCAAATGGAAATGGAACGAAAAGAACTGCAAGAACACATTTATAAAAACAGAGAGGTGCTGCAGGAAAAAATTGAAAACGAATTCCTAAGAAAAGTTTTAACAAGAACCAAAGGAATGACTGGCAGTGAGGAGATTGGTGTCATAAGTCCAACGACACGTGAGAAAATTCATCAGCTTGAGAAAAAAATTGAAGATGAAAGAAACAAGTACACTAAAGTTATTCTAAACTTGAAAGAGAAATTCGTCGATGAACAGACAAAAACCGAAGTAAAAGCGAAGTCACAAATTAAAGTTATGGAAATGACAATAGAGTCACTAACCAAAGAAATGGATAAGATAAAACAAGACAAAAAAGAGTTCAGCAAGAGCTGTAAAAAAGATAGATTGCAAATTGAAGAGGCATATGAGAACGAAATAAACGAACTAAAGAAAAACTGGCAAAAGGTAAGAAACGACATTGTTACAAAATTACAAGAAGAGTCTTCGGAAAACCTGAGGAAAGAAAAACAAAGATGCGAAGAAGAAGTTCACATAGCAAAATGTGAGATGCGAGCTGCGGAGCTTGATCTTGTTAAAATGGAAGCAAAATTTAACGAAGAAAAATACCAAATGGAAAAGCTACTTGAAGAAATGAAATGGGAAATACATTCTCTCAAAAAAATTAACGCCGACATTGCCATCTCAACTGAAAAACACTATGCTGAAAAACTCGAAAACGAGAAAAGGAATGTTGAAAACACTTTTTATGGACTTCGCCAAGAGATTGTTCGTCTTCAGGGGTATATCGCCCAGCTTCGTGAACAGTTGGTGAATAAGGCAGTTCATTTCAACGAACATACAAACTCACTTAGAAATCTGGCCGTTGCCAACTCGGAGATTGCAATTAGACTAGAAAATGAATATCGTCTCGAACTAGCAAAGGAAAAAGAAAGATATGAATATAAGGCGCACGGACTTCAATGCGAGCTGGATAATCTACGGACCGAGATGTCTTTCATGAAAGCAAAGGTGCGACAAGAAAAATCAAAAATGCTGTTGGACGTTGAGAGAGAAAAAGAAGTTATGGAAGAACGATTTATTAGAGAGCGAGAGGACTGGCGGGTGTTAATCAAAATGATGCGATTTAACCCTTGTGAAAACGAGCATAAAGTGGTAAGTACATATTTTTTGTACATGATTTAGAATGTTATAAGCAAAACTTCGACTCATGGGTTTGAAAAACTGCTAGAATTTGACTAGTACAGCTAACTTCTAAATATTTTGAAGATGTAGCAGCAACTTTCTTTAATTATGTTTCTTACACAAAAGGTATGTCGGAACAATGAAACGTTTACATCCGCTAACATCTAAAGCACAATTGCAACTAAACTCTTGGTAAAAATAACTCCGACCTGCTCTTTACACGATGACGGGACATATACACGTCCAGTACTAGTGTGGAGTGAGTGGTTGACAGATTCTGTTTAAACTTAGGCATTGGAGCAGTCTTTGTTTTCAAAATTCTTTTACCCTTGAAAGCTTGAGGGGGTCAACCTGATCCCGCCCCACGATTTTTTGGACCTCAAATTTGTGCCGTTTGACCAATTGCCAAGATATTTTGTACAACTGTTACTTGATTGTGAACAAATCATTTGATGCTAATTAGATTACGTAGTCACTGATGACGTCATCGTGGAAAATCACGAAAGTTGTTAAATACTTTTAACTTTTTGAAATCGTCATTTTTTTAATGGCAACAGCAGCCAATTATTTAACTGCTTCTTGTATGAAATAATTTAATTGTTCATGTAGTAATTACATGCAAAAAGGCGTGCATTAGTTCTTAACCGTTTGGAAACCACGGTGGAAGGCAAACAAGATGACCCCTATGGCGTTATATCCCCGCCAAAATTCAAGTATATCATTTCATATAACCAATGGCAATGCAACATTAAAGTTGACA
>JAOBYE010015569.1:0-29067 GCA_025403585.1 Parazoanthus swiftii | reverse complement strand
CTGTGTTTTCTAGTGGTCACAGAACACTGAACTGCCCACTGTTTTTAGGGCTTGTGTTGCTGATTTTGTGGGATGTCAGATAATTGGACATGCAGGTGGTAACTCGTTTCATTTTTCAAAACTTTCTACAACAACTATAGATGTTTTAAAAGCAAAGAGAAAACGAGGCATGCCAACGTTGATTTTTTGCGGCGTATTCTAGGCTATTGTAACGAAAGCGAGCTTGACAACTCACACTTTGAGTTTAGCACTCTCAGATTCATTTTCAGCGTATCCGTGCTATTTATTGAACAGTGTTTTGTACTACTTGTTGTGCCATATTACATCATATAAAAGCATTTTTATTGCATTTTTTTTGTTTTCCGAACCTTTATTATTGTTTATTGCCTTTATACACAGATAGTTATTACAGTCATTCAATTACGGTTCACAGATTACAATAGCTAGCACCAAAACTACAATATTATATCATATAGGTATATACGTTATATATTCGTGTACTAAGGATTGTAATGTATCATCGACCACTTTAAGTGAAAATCTTCTTCGCGACTGTTTTTCACTGAAGTGTATTTCTCAATTTGGTATACATAATCGATTTCTAATCTACAACGCAATCCGAGCGTGTGCAGCGAAAACCCGCGCCACATAAGAAACAAAAATCAAGACCCTAGCTAAGGCTAAGATTATGTTTCTTTCTATGCTCCTAATTGCAGTGTATAAGAGCCTATATCTGGAACAGATTCTTACTCTTGTTCATAAGGGGCATTTTTAACATTCCCTTGGATATATTGGCACAACTTAGCGACCCACTGAGATAAACATTAAATGGCATCTGAACACTTGGTAATAACATCAGATCCAAAACTATTTAAGGTTCGCATATTATTTGAGAGCCGTTCCTCTATTAGAAGCAGTGCTAAAATGTTTTTCATACATATTCTGTCAAGAACCTTCAAGTACCTTCTGAACAAGAGCCCAACCCCGGAGCCTAACACCCTCAGTGTTCCTTAAATTTCATCCCGGGGGGGTACTCCCGTATATAAGCTAACGGGGACGTGCCATGCCAACCTTCTGGGTTTACTTTTTCGACCTTCTGATCAAAAACAGAATACATAACTTTTGGATTTTCGGAAATTTATCATATACAGGGTATGCGAGTTTTGGTTTTCAAAAGTTGGTCATAAACAGGGTCTAGAAATTACCTGTATTTGCGAATAAATGTGTGAAATTTCAGCTGAAATTCATGAACAGGGTACGAATTTCAGAGAATTTTTTTTCATAAACAGGGTCAGGGTTTTAGTGTCTCTGCGAAGAACTCCCCTATTCAAACTTAGGTTGAGTAACGCCCCCCCCCGACTTCAAAATTATGAAACTGACCTTCTTAGAACTTGTTAGAGTTGTCTAGGTTCTTAAAGCACGGGTTTGTACTGTAATCTGAACAGTACAAGTTGGTGTGATATTAATTAATAAATGGTCCACGCTTAGCGAGCTATGCATGAACGCGGGAAGTTGGGAGAGCACGAGAGAAGCGCTTGAGTGGCACGAGGCGAAGTCAAGTGCTTCTCTAGCTTCTCGAGTGTTCTCCCTACTCCCCAAACGCATCCGTAACTCGACAGATGTACAACTAAAATATGGACCATTTCTTTTAGAACTGATAAGAAAAAATACACGTAAGCTGATAACGTACAAAATTCTCCTAAACCGTTCTGAGCGTTTTTATTGGTTGAACGCAAGCACGCGATTTAATAGACGCACGGCCGTGCGTCTATCGAGTTATAGATGCACGCTCGCGCCATGCAAAAAGCGCGCGAAAAATCGCCAGCTATGTTCTAAAGTACTTTTCATCTTTACCTCTACAGTGCTTCGTGTGGCCTTGAACACGTGGTATGCTTACTGGAGTGAAATGAGCCCAGAAAGACAGCGCGAATTGAAACACCTGGCCGTATTTTCTGGGCTAGCTGGTGCTTTTGTATTAGTGACCTTTCTAAGCGCTATTCTTTTCCAGTGGATCATCCTTAACTGCTCACAAAACCTTCATCATTTCATGGTGACTGCTCTTGTAAGAAGTCGCGTCACCTTTTTCGACACAAACCCCGCTGGTAGAATTCACAATCGTTTCTGCAGCGATGTTGCACATCTTGGATCCGAAATGCAGGTTAACATTATAGATTCTTTAACTACTGGGCTGGAATTGTCGGGTACTCTTTTCATCCTTGTGTTTAGTAACCCGATTATTTTATTTGCGCTTGGCCCTTATTTTGTCCTGTGCGTTTGGTTGTGGTACTACCATCTGGATTCTGCACGAGAGCTAAAGAGAATCGAATGTATAAAAAAAACACCGCTGTACGAGCAGATCGCGGAAACCTTGAGAGGAATAGTAACAATAAGAACCTATGGGAGTCAAAATTTACAACTGGAAACTTTTTACAGGTGAGTGTTAAAACCAGAACTTAGTTGGTGTGTCTTAGTAAGGTCAAGTAAAACTATTTTTCAGGAAACGCGTTATCTAAATACTAGCTAGCAAAGCAGCTATCGCATCAAGTTTGCAAGTTATGAAAATGTTAGTCAACTGAATTAAAAATGGTTTTGAACTCCCCAATTGGCAGGGGAAAGTCAAGTTGTATGGTCATGTATTAATGTCGCCCAAAAGTAGTCGCTGGATCCGATTCGATCTGGATCGGTGTTTCGGGTCCAAGCGCCACGCTGTCTCCATGCCGTTTGTTATCGTTGTCATTATCATTATCATTATCATTATCATTATCATTATCATTATCATTATCATTCTTATCATTATTGATAATCAATATCGTTATCATTGTCACTATCATTAATATATCACTATCATTATCATACTATATCAGTATCATTATTATCATTGTTGGTTATCGTCAGCATTATCATTATCAGTATCGTTTTCGTTATCATTATTGTGTCATTATCATTGTCACTATCATTTTTGTATTGTTACATTGCTTTTTCAGATTTCATAAAAACATTTATGTCTGTGTTTGTGTTTAATGACTGGATATTTGAAATTATTTGTTTTGAGTAAAACGCGGGGACAAACTTCTTTCAAAAAGTTCAAAATATGTATAGGACGAGGTACATCTGTGGACAAAGAGTACTTCTTAAATGTAGTCTTGATACACCTTTTTCATAACTTTACATTAGCTAAATCAGTTTTTTTCTAGGTTGGGTGCTCTACATATCAAAAAATAGTAGATATATATTATTTTAATGGATTGGTAAAGCAAACACACACAAACATATCGAACTTAGCAGGGAATTTAGAGAATTAATACTGGTCGATAAAGAGATTCTTTAGTTTCTTTTTAAATACTGCAAGGCTAGATAATTTCAGGGATCCTCGATAGACTTCCAAGTTTGAAGGCCTTGAAATTTTAAAGTAATGAACGCCATAATTGGTGCGTCAAAGCTGTTTACTCGACAAGGAGAACTTTGGAGACAAAATCGCTCAGCGGCGTTGTCTTTTTTCTGAGCTTATACCTGTAGAAATGAGCGTCGAAGCTAAGACGTGCTTCACCTAACTAACATTGTTTTAAATGATTTGCAGGCGTCAAGAAATTATGAACCAAGCCACGTTCTTGTACAATATGTCTTGTCGGTGGGTAGCTGTTCGTATGGAGTTCCTAGGAGTCTTGGTGATGGCAGCTGCTGGATATTCGGTGATCCTGATTTCTCACGATGATGCAGGTGAGCTTGGTATATTGGCAGAGCCGTCTACTCCCAGCCACTCCCAGACTTTCTCTTTCCACAGTGGTGCCACAGTAACAGCAGCCATAGGTCTTGCTGTATCTCCAGCCCCACCTGATGCGCTAACTCCTAGCCGCTAGTCGCCTTGGCCCAGCCATTGCCCTAACCATACTGAGTCCAAAGCAGTTGCTCAACCCTAAGGACAACCGACAACTTTAAGTTTGTGGTATCCTTAAACCGTATCCGAGCTCTACCTTGAACTAATCCTCACTTTAAACACTTCGAATTTTTATAAAATGAAACTCAATTTTCATTTCTATTCTTCATTACAATCCTGCAGCGTTCATTGGATTGTCCATAAGTCAAGCCTTGACCTTCATTGTGTTGTATCGTGAATTTCTTCGCTGTGCTTCGTATATGGAAAGTCACATGGTATCGGTGGAACGTGTGTTGAGTTACACCTTATCTGAGTCTGAAAATGGGTACGACAACAAAGAATATCCACCCAAGAGATGGCCCCGGGAGGGTTCGCTCAAGCTTCAGGACGTCTTTGCAGTATATCATTCCGGAGGACCAAAGATACTGCGTCACGTATCTGCTACGATAAACGGCGGTGAAAAAATTGGAATCGTCGGTCGCAATGGTGCCGGAAAATCTTCACTCTTGGCAGCATTATGCCGCATGTCCGTCCTGAAGGGGCAAATATTTATTGATGGGATAAATATCAATTCTATTAATTTGCGTGCGGCTCGATCCGCCGTGATGGTAATTCCGGAGAACCCGTATTTATTCAATGGAAGTTTTCGACAAAACTTGGACCCTGAAAGTGCCCACACCGACACAGCAATCTGGAATGTACTAAGCCAGGTTCAACTGGCAAATCTAATAGAGAAACGAACTGGAAAACGTGGTAAATTGCGGTTGAACGTTACGGATTACGGAGCCAACTTTAGTGTCGGTGAAAAACAGCTGATTTGCCTTGCTCGCGCTTTGTTACAGGATTGTAAGATTGTTGTCTTTGACGAAGCGACAAGCTGTGTGGATCAAGAGACAGATGACTTGCTTCATCGGATCTTACATGATAAACATCTGTCAGGTCGTACACTGCTGACTATTTCCCGACGTTTGAAAACTCTGAGAGACTACGACAAGATAATTGTTTTAGATAAGGGAAGGATAGTTGAGTTTGACAAACCACAAAACCTACTGAAAAGAGAAGACAGTATGCTTAGGAAACTGCTCGACTAATAAGAATGATCCGGGTAAAGTAAACAAACGCTGCATTATCTAATTAGAAATGTCAATTTGTTTCACCGAAATGAAAGGGACTTTTGTTACGCTAAAAGCAAAAAGAGCAAAACCCTTTTTTGTGTGTGTTATTCAATACCACGCCAAATTATTCACTATAAAACTAATATTATACCGGCCCTAGAACATCACTGCAAATATAGAAATATGGCTTCCTACAAGACACCTGAAAAGGAGATGTGATAAAGAAAAGGTTTGAGATTGCTATGTGTTGACAGTGGGCCGCAGTCAGGACATCCCCTCCAAGATAATGAATGAGGTTCTTAAGGCCGAATACCTAAAAATTCTTCTATTTATTTAAAATGGAACTTGAATCCAACTTTACAGACATGTATGAAACCGATACTGTTCTAGAGTCAGTGAAAAGAATCACTTATACTCATGATCAGATGGGATTGGAAATCTTTTTATTTTCAATGTCGCTTGAACTGCGTAGTTTGATCCACACTCGTGTATGATAAATCCTTGAGGATGATTGAAATGTACCTTTACCTTACGATACTATCTTGGACTTTGAAGTTTCTCTTTATGGATATAGTTAAAATTTAAATAATACATTGGAATATAGTTTTTTCAAACCATACTTAAGTCGAGTAGAGCTCTTACCTTGTAGTTTTTGAATAGTATAACTTACGCTCCGATCCCTCAAAAAGTGTCAGATAATCTTGTCCGAAATGACCAAACAGAAATGTGTGTTCGAAAATGTATAGTTTTCGAAATTTTCGCCTCAGAAATTTTTCGGTATTTTATAACCTGAAGATTTAGTGGTTATTATGGTTGCCATGGTAACACAAATCAATCTAATCGAGAAAAGGGAGCAGTATAACTTACATCAGTCAAAGTAAGAAATTGTGTCTCCAAACAGATAGGTTAAAACTTCAAAGTGTGCTACATTACAAAAAGCTTGACTCGTCCCCGCGCAATAAGTGAATGGTAAATTGTTTGCCGAGGAGGCGACGAGAAGAGTTTCTTTTTTATATAGCCCTCGATTCTCCCTCGGCCGCTGACTCTATTCTGGTAGTTTATGCTCTTAATTCGTTTGAACTTTGCTGCGGTTCATTCGAAGCAGAAAGCCGTTAACCCGTTCAGTCTTCCTTGATTTGGAACCTTTCAAAGTATGCTAAACGGACCTTGTTCAAGGTCGATACCAGCTCCGCGTTCGACTCTTCGCCTTTTTTTATTTATCAGAATAAACTTGTAAGAACCCTGACGCTTAAAGTTGTCCACATTTAAGAGCAATTTAACAAGGCGAGCGTAGGTCGAAATGATCCGGTTCTCAAAAACAATTCGGTGTGCTTTTAAGTTTAAAAACTCCAGGTTGGACGGACTATACGCCTCAGATTATATTCTAAATTTCACTTCTAGGGTACAGGAAACGTGTTATCTGTTTTAAACTCCTGCTGCTGGTATTGATTGCATATGAACCATTTTAAAGTGTGTATCGTGAGGAAGACGTCAAAATGTTTAATTTCGAAAGGGACCCAATCAGTTTTAATATTTCGTCACCAGTTCTGGCTATCTCTTTTCTTAAAAAAAGTTTGAAAATTATCTGGGAAAATGTAACAAGAAAGGTGTTCTCTGCAGCACTTTTTCCCGTAAAACTCCAATCGTATGGACCGCAAACTTTAGCAATATTCGAAGCCATTTGTCCTTGGCTAACAGGGGGGAGGAGGTTCGCACAGCGCGCAATATGTTGTATCCTTGCTGATACTCAGTACATTTTTAAAAGTGAAACTTTGTTATAAGTCGAATTGGCATCGACTTATTTTGGGTCTGGGCTTTATATATTCAGAAGTACGTCTGCATCTTGTTTTTCTTTTTGCTTACTTTTGCTGGGAGGATGAGGCCGGAGATGTGAAGGTCCGTGGTTCATCAGTGTGTAGGCTAATAGTCTCGGAAGTGATCTCGCAACCCATCACTAAAAACATTGGGTCGGTAGACGGGTTTATCAAGACGGTGGGTGAGGGGAGGGGCTGCGTGTATCAGTTGTATTCCCCGGCGATAGTCTGTTCAGATACTTTAAAATGCCACTTGTAAAATATTTTCAGGGGTATAAAAACATCTGTGGCACAATCGAATTAAAGGGATACAGCCAATCTCCGATCCAGGAGTGCATAAGTTGCAACTGCATTTTTTCAGCTTTCATTACTGTATAAATTCGGCAACTGAAACCAAAGCTAAGTACAAATATTACTCTTCTGAAATTGAAGTTTTTGGACGCTTTGTTGGAAAATCTGAAGATGGCTTTAGCCGCTATTGTTTTGTGACCGTTGCAACATGCAAAATATTTAGAATATACTTTGGCGGTTCTTTCCAAAAATTCCATTCTTGTTCTTAATTCCTATTGTTCTTGTTTTCATTCAAAAAGGAAATTTTTAATAAAAATATTAAAAACACGGATAATAGACAGGTGAGGTAGCAGGTACGGCGGATATATCAAAGTATTGACTACATTATCTTCACGCTTTCATTAGAGAGATTAGAGCGCGACTGCAAATTTTAGTCAGAATTCTATCGCCGTGAAAGCAAACTAAAACACAATAACAATGATTTTGTCTAAAGGAGTCGGTTTAATAAATGCGATACTATTCGGAATTCACCAGTTCTGCGGCTTATTAAGTGAAAACCAAATAACAAAAAGCACCCTCATTCTCGGCCATGGCGCAATGCAAATTATTTCAGTTTTGACCTTTAAGTTAAACTTATTATTTCTGAGGATAAAAAGTGTCCAGTGTTTGCATTACAACCGAGCTAAAAGTGTTCGGTATGTCTGAATTGTGCCTAATATTTTGCACTACTTTGTCAAGTCTCTCGGCCTTTGCTGGAAAGTCATATAACATATTTATGATACTATAAACAAGTTGAATTTGCTTTCTCAGCATATTTTCGGTTCTGCAAAGAATAATCCGACAAGCAATCACGATTTTGTTGTTTTTGTAAAGTATTTATATACTTTTGAATCAGCAAAGCAAAATTAAATTAACGCTCTTTTAACTTGTGTTTCATGTTAAAACTCCTTCGCCAATGCGAGTTGAATGCAGTCATTCGCAATTTATGTTTATATATTTTGACAAGAAGCGGATTGTTTTGTTTGTTTTAGAAGGTCATAGTTTTTTTTTATGAAAATGAAAGAAAACTCTTTAATAAAATGAACAAATGACTCCGGCCATTACTTTCTTAAAAAGAGTCTTTTACAAAAGCAAACCAAAAGTTTTAAGCAAAACTTCGAGTAATCTTTATTATAACAGTAAACAGCGGCAAGAACTAAAGCTTTTGATCAAAGAAAGGTCCTTGTAGTAATTAAGACAAATGAATGAGAGACAGGATTAACAGAAGGCAGAGAATAACGCGGGACCTGACATATTAACCTTCTCATTATCATAACAGTCAAAAGTAATATAGTTTAGCGGGGTTTCATAAACAAAGGTTATCATAGTCTTCTTCAATCATTTCTTAATTAAAAGAAGAACTTGCTATGAGCAATCGAGTACTTACTTGCTCCTCAAAGAGCCAGCCAGCTTTCGTAACTTCTCAAGTCAACCTTGATTACTTTATAGAGAAAAAGCGAACATGCGAAAAATGAACGCGACCATTAGATTGTCAAGAAGTATGCATTGGTATCGCTAGTTTATCTGAACGTGTAGTGGTTTTCAATAACACCGGCAGGCTGTGTTTTTCATTGTACATCAAATTTACACCACCGTGTTAAAACAAAGGTCAAATTAATCTACGCTTCTTTGCAGTCGAAGCCGCGGCTCAGCGAAATTATTGCCATACAATGGCTCGTATAACAACGAAAAATAAGTACCGCGGTCAAAGAAATTTTGCTTTGGTAATTAGAATGTCAAGAAAACAAATCTATTGTGGTAAAGACCATCTAGTATGGTAAGAGGATCAAGTTAATCTTGAAATAATTTGTTTGGACTGAGCCGCAGTTAACCAAAGCGTCGCCGTTTGAAAATCTACATTACTGACACATTTTAGAGAAATAGTTTGTGTCACCTTCAGGGCTACTTCTGCCTTACAAACACGTGCAAAGAGTTCCTACAACAATCTGTGTTTGGTGATAAGTTGTTCAGATATTAGGACTTTAAAATTCTGCACGACAATACGCATTCTAAATTTGATGAAAAAGTTAAAGGGTGGAAATTAACAAAGTTGAACCCGCAAGAGGGTAAAGCCACTTATTGCCAATTTTTGTCGGCGCCGCACTTCTAAAGGTGTCATCTTGTTCATCAAGTCTCCGTGCGGTTTACTTTTTCAAAATTAATTTTCTACTTCAAATATTAAGGGTGTCCGAAATTAGCATAATCCAATCTTAGGATGAGACAATATGGTGAAATGAAAGTAAACGACAAAAGCACAAGCCACGTCATGATGTATTCGACGTGGACGTAACAACAAGACTTAAATTCCATTCTAGATTTATTTCTCTTAAACTCATTTACACTATTCTTGGATATGCTGCTGCAAATTTGCGAGCATTGTCGAGTACGCTTAATATATGCCACATTACATACAATAATCATAACAGGAAACTCGATTCATCAAATAATATTCTATTCATTTGGAACGACAAGCTTACGTAAAAATAGCCGCTTTTTACAAATTATATTTACAGTTTCTGATCGGCAAGTGTCCTCGTTAACTGTCCTTCCAGTAAATATTTCAATCATTTCAATCATTACAATATATTCTTTTTCTATTTTTTATCATTAAAGTTATTGGATTTGAATTTAAAAACAACACGTTACTCGAGTGAAGTATCCGAATTCCCGTTGCGCCATGAATGAAGATCAGATTCGCAGTGTTTTTGGTTATTCTTTCAAATACGGAACTGTACTTTAAGTCAATTTTACCGTCCTCGTTTATACTGTACATAAAGATTTTCCGTAAATTTACGTATATAATATTTATTGAACTTGTCAAGGTTGTGCCAGTGAATTCCATGCTGGATGCAAGGGGACACTCGCTCCTTGCATATACTTTGGACGGTTAGCAATGTCACTGTCTCTTCTTGAAATATCCACGTCGAGGCTTGCACGAGAGCTACTACTATACACTGGAAGATTTAATCCTGATCCGAGTTGGTACGGCGTACTTTGAACCGAGTGGTGCGAATGGGCAAGCGAGACGCCGCCAGGAGCTGGCAAACTTTCAATAGCTGGTGGAGCTGGGATCAGAAGCTGGCTTGCTTCCGTTGTGTAAAACTGTTGTGCATGTCCTGCAAAAGAAACAAAAAAATGTTTCGTAAACTTTTCTTGTTATTCCTTGTTCGAAGCCGTTTGAAATTGTGAAAGCATAAACTGATTGGTCAAGATTAAAAATTAAGCAATCACTTTCGTTAACCTTTTCTTTAGGTTGGTCGGACAAACTAGCTTAGCAAAACTGTTTTCGGCCAGGAAAAGATCAAGAAATTTTGCCTGCCTGCTTTCAGACACTCACATCACACATATCACAAGTCAACCAACAACTAACGTTTTATGCAACAAATTGAATGATAAGGACAAGTTAAGAAAACTCAACGAGAAGGTTATCAAACAGGTCAAACAACTTCACGGCCGTTTTCTCGGTTAACGTCTAAACAAGTTTTGGTCTTATCTTTTTTGTGCTAAGTGTTGTGGGAACGGTGTGTCAAGCAAATCAATTTCCATAAGAACTTGTGCGGCTAAGTTTAAATTAACGCGCGAAGAGACGTTAGCGAAAATTCAATTTTGTTCCGTATAAAAATACTGCCTTTGGCCTTCACCTTGTCAACTGTGTCAAGACAACGCCATTTATAAAATACGATGGCTTAAAGTATTTTCAACAGCAAGGCTTCAATTTCTTTTTGTGAGAGAGCGTTGAATTATTTAATGTGCAGCTTTGTTTCGGGATCGCTTTAAAAATGCGTTTCTGCCTTCGAAGAGTTTTGTTGCGAAAATTCTTCGAGTTTTCCTTTATATAAAAGCGGAAAAGTAAGAGACCCAAAGAATTAGGAATGGAAAGACAAAACCTTTGACGGTAGTATAAAAAACTTCAGATTTTTTCAATCTTTGTAACGATTTTTTTTTGACATTTTGTTGAATAAAATCTTCAAGTTGACGCGTAAAACTGTCTCATCTTACGGAAAGCAAGAGCATAACTGAAAAGGTTAAGATAAACTAAAAGAAAGCCAAATGCTAGACATGTGAAAGACAGACCATCTATATTTGTTTAGCTGCCTTTCATAAGCATGTCAGAGTAATCTGACTAAGTATTGTTGTCTCTGGCAATATGTCTGATTAAAACGAATTTTGTAAACCGGCATATTTTCAACGCAAAGTTTGCCTTAAATGATATCTTGCGAATAACTGCCCTGTGACCTATGTAAACTGTAGAGTCGTGATAAAAATGGAGAACCGGCCTTTCAATTGGAAATAAAATTTTCGTTTTGCTTTGTTCCTTTTTCATGAAATAGAGCCGCGGGCATGTTTTGTGATTACCAGATACAATGCCTTGTTTAATGAGCATGAAAATACCTCCAAGTTTCAATGATCATCTTGACTTTTAAAGTCTTTAAATGAAGTAAAATGCTTACCAGAAGATCCGATTTCAGGTCTCTTGTACGGACTTGGATAAGGAGATTGGCGATGGCTGCGGATACCAAGTCGATCGTAAGGCGACGAGGGAAGATGAGGATAAGGGCGGTGATGGTGATGGGGGTACACTGCCGCTGGGCCGGGACAGAACCAACCACCTGTAAAATAAGAAAATAAGCTTTATTGTGTGGGTTTTCAGGTCAAATGCACGCCTTATATATCATGCGAGTTATAGCGAGCGAGTGATAGCGTGCGCGCAAATCTGCATGTGTATGTGCAAAAACATTAGGGGGCAGATTGACCAGGAACAAGAGTAGATTTGGATCCGTTTATGGCAGATCTTTTAGATCTTCATTTGTTTTAATAACTATTAAAAAGTCTCACAAAACAAAGAAAGAGAATCATTTTGATTCTCTGTCTTAGTCGAACCATATAAAGTAAGAACCGAGAAGCGAACACTGATCACGGAAAAATGACATTTTAAAAAGTCAAAGGGTATTTTTTTACTCTCGCCATGCACCTTTTAAAACAAGAAAAAGCCAAATGATACTCGCAAACTAAGTACATGCAGCCGGAACCAAATTTCGCTGCTGTACATGATAAACGACTCGTTTGCTGATCATGTTCTAGATCGTCCGCGTACCTATTAGAGCTGGGGTTGGAGTATTTGACATATTTGCAGAGTATAAAGGGGACAAGACAGTACTGTACATGACACTTGTGACCTCGTCTCGGCTACACTTCATAAACTTGTTTGTACCTCTCTGTGAAAGATTCTGTCAAAAGCAGTTCATCACAAACTGTGAATGATAGGCCATTGTTGCATCGCATTTGAAGACATCTTCCAAAACCCACAGAGGACAGGGAACTGATATACGCTAAGTGTACTATTCACAACCGCTTCTTATGATAACAAATCAATTTGCTGTGAAACTTCGAACTTACATTGCGAGTAGCCAGGATGGGGGTCCACTACTTGTTCAAGGGCTTCACGTTGGTCTTGTCTGTGTAGAGAAAAATCCCACAATCAGATTTATGTGCAAATGAAGATGCCAACTTAAAACTGTAAAATCACTTGTCCACCGCGCGCTGTACCTAAGTATTTTTAACTCACCTCTCCTTCGCATCCAGGAACGCCTTGGCAAATGGATTGTACTTGATTTTTAAACTTGTTATCTGAAGAAAAGAGGGATAGTATTTTGTGTTCAGTTTCTGGCTTAGTTTCCTGGCTGCTTTAATAGGATACAGTGATAATCAAATTTAAAGTATAACAAACCTCCTCATTTTGGTAGGCTGTGACCGCGATGAACTGGGTCTCCGGGAATGATACAGAAACGATTGTTCGGTTAGCTTCGGCCGCTCCAACTCGAATGATGTGAAGCCGGGGTTCGTATTTGTGCAGTGAGTTTAACATGATCTGGAAAAATGTAAAGTTTTGATTTAATTGGAGTTCTAAAAGGGACAATAGCAACCTGCGGTTGCGATTTGTAAACCATGAAGAAAATAATAACTCTTTTGTGTAGCTCTATACACAACGAGCAAAATATTTTGAAATGAGTGCACTAAGCTTTACTAATAAACAGAGTGTTTTTAAAAACGATAACCCGTATCGATTTGGAGGAACGACCTATCTCAACCAGCTTCATTTTAGTGTACTGATAAGAGAGCTCGGAAGAATACACGTCGACTTGCTTGAAATTAAGTATACATGCAAAATACTTAGAAACATAATTGTTCGAAACAAATAGGCCACGTTATTTCGACTTTACAAGTTGCATGTAGCACTACAGAACTTAAACAGTGAATGTGTTTCAGTTTTACAAGTCTCACCTGACCAGCACCGTTCTGTTTGTTAGTTAACTTCACTTTGTTAAAGGCGACCGCCTGTTTCATCCAGTGCGCTCCAAAGTTTGGTGAGTCAGGGTGAATATACACACAACTTGGAGTTGGCGGTTCGGGTTTACCTCCAGAAACCCACTCTCCATTCACGTATTTCCAGCGATTCCCGTCAACTGCCACGAAGTCGAGCAATATCGAGTACATTGCCTTGGGCTCAAGTCCACCTACATTCACCTTGAGAACCGGGAACATCCGCCTGTGTTTTAGGGTTTTGAGACATGCACAAGTTATACGAAATTCAAAAGAAAATCATGGATATATTTTAAGAAAACGAAGTGCCATTTTCAAGAGCTAATTTGCTGATTACCGCCTACCTTCCATTTTTTGTCACAATCATCTCGTTAGTCAAAGCCTTAAATCTTCTCCACAAATCCGCCTCTTCCAAGACTATTTTGACCTTTTCACTGTCTAAACTATCGTTGTTTGTACTTTCTGTGTTTTTGTCGCCTTCAGCTGACATCGTGCCCTCTGCAGCTTGGAGCAAATGGTTCACAGAAAATGAAGTGAGTTTTTTCTCCTCGTTATGCATGTTCGAGTCGTGTGCTCTTTTGCTGGATGCGGACGAATTCTTAAGTGGTGTTTAGAGCTGGAGACGCTAATAAACTATTACTGGCTTCAGCGTCGAGGAATAGAATTACCCCGTTCCGCCTTTCACCCACGTCCCCTAATTAGTCGTCAATGAATAAAAATCGCACCTTGTTCCGATATGTCAGAAAAGTAATTAACTATAGATATTTAAATCCCGACTCGAGAGCCAATCACTTGGCCGAGATAGCTGAAATTAATAGAAATGCACAGGTTGTCAAACTCGGCAATAAACACAATTGAAACTTCTTTTGACTTGTGCGAAGTGGCCAGCCAATCAGACGGCGCCTCAACAAGACATTCTTTGCTCAGAGTTTATTAATAATTATTGGAGTTTTCTTTTAACCAAACATTTCCTACATAGTGTGAAATAGTAAGAAAAACCGTGGAACACAGCAGTTCGGAAAAGACCTTTGCACAGAGGTCAACCATTTAACCCCTAGAAGATAAATGCTGCTTTCCTTCCATCCTCTAAAATTGTTGACGGCGGCGTTTTAAGCCAGTTCTACTGTGCATTTTTTTAATAATTGTTTTCTTTGTACAGCCAGCGACTCGTAATTTATTATCGGCTCGTGCAATAACCTTAATTAAGGGCAATACTTGAAGTACTTATGTTATTAAAATTGACAATCTGACGCTGCGTTCGTAGTTAAGTGTCATCTAGAAGCGACAACAGCGTTTTGCATAAGACCGCTTCCTCACTTTGAAGCTCTCATGCCAATTTGTAAAATGACCGAGTGTTAAGACTGTAGCTTGTTATGAGTAAAGGTCGCTGACCCCCATTGAGTTTGGTACTTTGGAAAGAAAAATCTAATTCGCACCCATTTAAGATTGTCAACACGTCTGTGAGGGAGCGCAAATGTACTATCGTACGCTGCGTTCTCATTTTGGCAGCGGTATAATCGATTCTCTGAAGTTTAATATCAATCCCCCGCTCAAAGCTGTGAAGCAAAGTGCACCGACACGACGCAATTTTCCTTTGAATACACCGGCTATTGTCCGCCTTTCAAGCCATGCCGCAAATGATTATTCTTAGTTTAACAATAGCCCACTTATTTCAAGCTCAAATCGTTTTGTTGTTGATAATTTTGACACAATGTCCTTATGGGGTTTGCGATTACAATGGCTCGATTTGTAGAGTTATTGAGGTCAAGAGTCCGCTAACACGGGGAAAAACTACTATGGTGACATTTACGAGCCCGTAATTCTTCCCAAAGATCTTTTTCTTTTATTTAAGACGATTACATTTGACCTTCTTTTGCCCCCGTAGTGATATGTTAAGCCGGCAAGATCACGCCCTAGAAACGAAATACTAATTGCATTTATTTAAAAATTATTTAAGCTTACATTTGGATACAGTGCACTTCCAAACACGTTGAGGGATTTTTAAATGAAAGCTGTGTTTAGCTCGGCTTTTCGACAAATTGGTATTGGCGGTCAGTACACACTTAAATATATCAAAAAGCGTCAACAGACAGACCAGACTTAGCTTCAATTTTCTAACATTTAAATATCAAAAACTTTAAAGAAAGTGATCTCATGTTATGAAAACCTAACCCTCTTGTTTCTGGAAACGCTCGAATGAATGGGCCTACAAACACTCAGTCTAGAAAAAAAACAATCTGCACACTTTATTCACGCCGAAGCATACTTTTTATTAAAGCTATTCTTTTATCAAAGCGGCAGCTGGCGGACTGAATAAACATGCTTGATTGTTCAGTGATTTTATGGTTCAACTTGGTGTTTTTAGTCATTGAAAACTATATTTCAATTCATCATTGAACGATCCCTCTTAAACCTGCTACTCAATGTAAAACTTTAGTACCTGTGAATTTTAAGAGGTAATCAGACTAAACAATTCTCGGTTGTATTAGAAATGTCTCGTTTGACTAATATCAAGTGGCCTGCTATGAGCAGACTAAGCAAACACGATCAACTATTCATTTGCTTTTGGTTTTTACAAACGAGATGCCGACAACTGCAGGAATATATCAACAACATAATGAGTTCATTTGTTTGAAGGAGTATATACGATTTCTTTCTTTATTATTTTTGTTGTGAAGAAATACAAGGGGAGGAGCAATTATTCCTTATATATATATTATCGGCGGCTCCATCTGGAAAGCTGCGACCATAATCAACTCTGGAATCTTTCACTTTACTGGATTTTTTCAAGGCTATTGTTTGTGCAAGAACTTCAGAGTGAATTCCGCCATTGGCCTTTGGAATGAACGAGCTTCTCTAGAGCTTATAATCCCCAGTTATGCTAAAGACTAAGAGGCAAAGACTGTGTATTCAATGCTGTTGGATTGCAGTGGATAATACCAGGCCCCATTACAATCACAATTACGAACTATACTGTTTAGTTTAAAATATGAAAAAAAGAAAATCCGCCTTAGGGAGGGAAAGAGGTGTGTTTTTTGAACTTTAATGATACGTTTGTAGATTTATATCTTAAAAATCGGAGCACTTCAGAAGTTGAAAATCTTTGTAAATGAAAGTAAAACGTAGTATGTATTGAATAAAGAACGGTATTCCGTTATACAAAAATTATTAAATTGCCTGTAGCTCATTGAAATCTGCCAGGGGACAACGCAAATTTAGCACTGATTTTCGCAACAAGTTTGAGAAACAACCATTAAATTCAAATAGGCAGCAAGCAGTCTAGATAATACAATCCACAAGGTTGTGTGATGCCTCCAAGGGCTGTGCCAAGTTATGGCAGGCATTAGCCTGTATATGCTATATGTTTTCGGGTTGTTCTTACTTCTTCGACAACTCAAGTTTAGTACGAATGCTGAAATACTGTCTTTTAACTCGCAGCATAGTCATTTCGTCTCTTTTTCTTATTATACTGCAAGTTATAAAAGCTGGGCAACACTGGAATGAATCACTCTAATGTTTTGTTTGGAAACGTCGAAACTTGGTCGAGTCTTAAAGTTCAGTTAGTTGTGACAAGCTTAATGCTAAAGGCACCGGATAGTTTTTCACCAGGCGATATTTTAAGGTTTTTTCAAATTCAGTCTAGAATGGTGCTTAAGTTGTCCATATTTGAATACATAAGGAAAATTAAAAAAGCTTAAGCTTGAGTGTGTTATCTTAAGTTGTAACTAATATGTGGGAAAATTTAAGTATCAGTGTTCTTTTATGAGAGAAGGAAAGTATGCTCATATAAAGAATGTATACAGATTTGAATTCTACAGTGAGTCAGTGAAAATCGATGTTCAAACTGAACCATGCTGTAAATGTATCAAAAAAAGTCAGTAAACTGTGTCAATATGAAATAATAAATGTGAGGTTGAAACTAAAAGTGCTGATAATGCCTTTCCTAACCCATCAAGTAAGCTCTCCTGCTGCTCAGATTTAAGGAGGAAGACGATTAACGGTTTTCGTTTGGTTTTTTTCACGACTACTACTCAAAACTTCTGCTCATAGAGTCGCCGAGTCATTCTTTCGGTTAGTTTAAGAATAGTATTAAACCATACAAATTCTAAGATTTATTTATCTCAAACACTTTTGACTGGTTCCTAACGGAAAATGATATTCTATATGCTCGCAACAAATGCTGACAGGTCCTAGTTACTAAGAAAAATATTCTAACTTTAATTTTTAGTAAGAATTACCCCTTTCATATATTTTTGTTGCATATATTTTTGAAGTATATATCATCGTGAGTGCTACGTCTTAGTCAGATAGATTCGGAGATTCTAAGAGCAAACTTTTTGAATTAGAAGCTACATATGCACAAAGCTTATTCTGAAGAAGTAGCGGCTGAACTGGAACCATGCCAACTTTTTCTTCAATGTTACTTCATTAAATTTGCTTTGAGTTTTTTCTTTAAATTGTTACAAAACGTAGAACATAACTTGTTGCTACAGAGATGTTACCGAAAACGGCGTGGCAGTGAAAGACAAATTGTGGACAACATGTTCACTTTAATTATCAATTATATCTTGAAAGAAGAATTTGGCGAGTATTATGTTATACTCTCATGAATTTTTTAGGGAACTAAAATGGATTAAAATCTAACCATTTTGCCCAGAGTAGCCATACAAAAATTTCCTATCGACTGAGAAAAAATGGATTTAAAATCACTTTGATTGAATATCAAAGTCATAGTATGGAGGATGTGTTTATAATCTGATAATTTTGATCGATAGGCAAGCAGAGTTGGTTTCCATTTAACAGAGTCATTGGTTGCCATGTTTTAGTGTTAACATATCGAAGTGACCTCTGGAAAAGAGGGAAACACAACACTGTGAAATTCATAGCAATCAGTGACTTGAAGGATGATATGCAAAAAAAGTATAAAGGATAAGAAGTGAATTTTGTAGTGTTTTCGTGAGGTATTGTTTCATTTAGCATTTGTTCGTTGTTATAGAAATTGGGCGAAAACCTCACAAGCATCCAAAACTCGATTGTCTATAAAACTCACTTGTTCGTTATCAAATTTAGCAAAATAAAGAAACAAACAAATGGAGAAAACCAAATTGAAGATTAAACTGTGCTGCACAAATCTCATGCTTAGAACTTGAAGTTTAAGCCATGTCAATTTGAAAACTTAAAACCATTCTCATCGCTACTTAACAGTGATCGCATTCATTCAATCTACGTGATCGGTGGCCCTGCAATTAGCTGCAAATAAGCAGCTTTTTAACTTTTCTGTTCTATAATTGTAACGCGTGTTTTACTAGGTCTAAAATCTCTATGGGACGAATTGATAGTTCAAATCATTCAATTATGATAGACTTGGTGCTTAGAATTATCTTTTTGTGGTGAACGTGTAGAATATAAACTGTCAAAAACATTTTACTGATTTTACATTTTAACGAGTACCAATCACTGAGAAAGGTTCTTTTTAATATATATGTATACAAACGTCCCTTCGTGGTGTCTGTATATTTATATATGTATTTTCTTTACAAGAAAAAGTAAAATTTGGCCAAGGCGCTGTGTTTTTGAATCTCGTCTTTTGGCAAATTTTGCCTGCCCAAGACTGATGTTCTTAAATTGTTTTATTTCTATACTTAATGAAATATACACAGATTGGTTTTATGAGTGGTTCTGACCTGATTGGGTCTGATTTTAGTTTAATCTTAAAATTAGAGCCTCCGTTTCTCTCAAAAAGGGTTTTCTTATCTATATAAAAAAGAAGCGTAGTTACCGTACAATGTGAGCCCAACTGGACACAAACAAAGAAAATTACCTTAAATAAAAACAGTTTACAGCGACTGACGCATACATATATACTTTTTATTTATAGCAGCTTTGGAGAGCGGCATATAATCCCCGGGGGGACTCGAGTCTTACAAAATACCAAATTTTTTCAGTAATTTGTGCCCTAAATTTTTGTTTGTATACTTAGTGAGTGCATACGATTTGCGATGGGATAACTTCAGTTGCTGTTTTTCTATGCTTTTATATAAAGTGTTAAAATATTTTGTTCAGAGTGATATTTTAAGTCTATCCTTACAAATATAAAAATGATACCTGTAAAAAATACTGAACTTCAAGAAATGATGGCTGAGATTATACCAAAAGGCCAATAATTATACCCTTAAACTTTGAGACCGCTCCCCCTTCAACTTTTCAGTTTCTGGAAGTTTCCCCGGGCAAAATAATGGCGTATGCGGCTTTGGCCTTTTATGCTACCTCGGGGACTTTGATTTGACAGACTGGAGTTTCGGGTTAAGTGTTTCTCATAAGGAATTTGGTCTTTTCAGCTTAGTGCCAGTCTTTTTCCTTCCTTTCAACTTCTCGTCTAAGTTAACTGCTCGCCTGCTTTTATCACGTGACACACAGTTTAGTTTCAGTTGCAACTGTCTCTTTAAAAATGTTTCAATTTTTCTGAAATTCCCACATGCTAACCTTTACATAAATGTGTATATGGCTTATTATCTCGAAATAAGTCCGATTTTTAGCGAGGTTTTTCGAGTAGTAAAGCTCTCTTGCTGGATAACAAAGTACAAGCCGGTGAAAGACCGATCGCAGGGTTAAAATCTGGTTTTACAATTAAATATTTTTTTTTAAACTTTTGTGACAAGGAGACGGAGAAAGCCGGAAAAAGGTTAAACTTCTTCACTTAAATGCGCCAACCAACCAACAGAATATCCTTGTTGGTGAAAGATAAACAAGATCAAAAAGAATTGTCCATATTTTGACAGACGGCTCATTAGTCAAAGGAACATTCGGCTTCTATTCGCTTGTGAGAGTTTTTGTATTCTTGCAATGAAAATGAAATTTAAAAGAAAATCAGTAGGAAGACCTATCAACCAGCAAAAGACGGAGATACTAAACACACTCGCACGACGGAGCAAAAATTCACGGCATCTGTAAACAATTTCGACTCTTCAGTATTGTAAACTAATCTGCATGCCCACCATGTTCAAACATTAACCTTAAAACTAACTTCAGCTAATTAATTTCTTTAAGCTTAAACTTTTTTCAAACTCATTATAGTTTTTCCGGTTTAATGCCCTATCTTGATGTAATTACAAGCTTTTGTTCCAGTACACGCTTCTTCTTCTTTTACAAGAACCAGATAATATCAGCAAGTTTCATTGTTATTCAATTGTTCCCATTGTTGCATATAGAATAACTACGTTGTGTTGTATGATCTTAGGTAAAAATCGAGCCTGGGACTGTTCTTAACTTCCTATATTTGGGTAAACCTAGGTGTCAGTGTTTTTACAGAGTATATTTTTATAAAGACAAAAACGCCGCAAAACAACTAAAACGTCTTCTCCATTGTTTGAAATTTTAATAAAAAATACAGCTCGAGAAAGCGGCTCAAACACTATCGAAGGAAATTTGAAATGAACCAAATCATCACATTTACAATTTCTTTTAGATTTGGTTCAATTTTTACGCACCTATCTTTTATTGTGTTGTAAACATAGCTTTTATTTCGTTTCAAAACAGGGTGGACAGCAAACTGTATGACTAAGAAAAGGAACAGATTTTTTTTGGAAGCTCGAGAAGCCCGACGCTAGAAGAATTTTTGTGATATCTTTCTGTTAAGCAAGTTCTTTGCCACTGTTGTTTAATAAATTTACTTTAAAAAAAAGGTCAATGGAGAAACTTTCGGACAAAGAAAAACGTCTGAATATTTTTCAGACCGAACAAAAATGCAATTCCAACTTTTTGATTGTACATAAATTTTATAGGTTATGCAATTTAAAACGGTTTAAAGCACTTTACAACAACCGGGCTTGTTACGCCATTGGGCAAAAGAACAAGTTTGAAAGACATTTGGAAACAATTTTGAGAAAAAATGAAATATTCAGTTCAATTCAATAGCCATTTTTAACGGACTTTTACTTTTTTTAGCTCTGTTTTCTCTGAGTATATTATGTATTTTTTTGTTTTGAAAAAGAATTGTCTAAACGACCATGTATTCGATAAGTTTGATGTTTACTTGCTATATTACATCAGTGGAATGGCCAAAACTTCAAGTTAAAAAACTGATTCTAAATGCGTCGAAAAATCGATTCGAAAGTTTTTTGTGCAAAGTTTTGTTGTCCGAAGTTTTTCAGTCCGACAATTTTGCATGTATTGAGTATGTAAAGCAATTTTGCATGTATTGAGTTTGTAAAGCAATTTCCACCATGCGTACTCCGTACAGTTACTGAGGGCACGTGTCAATATTTGTTTGTTTAATAGTTCAGCTTCGAACTTCGAAATATTTTAAAACAACGGGGTTACATTTGGACCAAAGATTAGGGAAGATTTCGAAGCAATTGCCGAGGACGAAAATCTCGTTGTTAAACACCTGCAGGCAGAACCTACTATGACTCAAAACCCTTGTCGAAATACAACTATTGGTTGTAATGTCAAGCACCCCTTGTTCATCTCCAGCCAGACAGGAATACATAATTCAACTTTAAGCCGCACAATAGAAAGTAAAATGAATCCAATTTGACACCTCGCTGGCAGCAGAAAAAAGAGTTTGAAATTCAGGCTAACTCTAAGCCTGACATGTCAGGTTTTAATGAAGGTGAGTTTCTTGCCATCAACTGACGACAAAAAGACAAATAGACAAAGAAATTTAACAACTGATAACTACGAAAAATGGGAGGTGACGGCTCCATGGTTACTCAAGTGAACTGATTGTATTACTGAGACCTTTTATAATGTGCACTTTTCTGATACTGTTAAGTTTCTTTGGAAAGTAGTATTATGCTTTGATTCCAGTAGTGCATGTTAAAGATGTTTCTATTTGAAGTTAACACCAATTCTAAAGGAAGTTTTTGAAATAATGGTAGACGGCATAGGGACCCTGAAAGATTTTTGTGTAAAAATACTTTCTCGTCCACACACCCCTCCTCCCCTCGCAATCTTTAATTACCGGCCCCTAACATGTACAGCTAAAATAATTTGGACCATTTCTTTTGGAATTTTAAGAGATATTTTAGAAGTACTTTATAATTTGTTTTGTAGATGGTTCATTTAAAAAACATCTTGAATTTTAAGCCGTCAGTTGACAACAGCGAATTACTTTCAACAGGCTGTGTAAATCAGTCTGGGCTGCGATCAGTAGGAGGCAAGACAAGGCATTTGCCTCGTTCTTTTTTTTCTCCCTAATATATTGACTTCGTTTTCGGGGCAATATCTGAAAAGTCATTTGTTTTCCTTTCGTTTTCCCAACTATGTTCTTCCGACATTTTGCCTCGTTTTGGCTTTGGTAATGATCAAGAAAGGGAAGGGGAGAGGGGAGCCCGCAATTCTGGAGGGGACGAAATGGCATCTGTGCTCCATCAATGTTTCCAAAATTGCCGACAAAGAAATGGGGGAAGGCGTTTGGGCTGTCAGCCCTCCTCTCAACCCGCCCCTGTCACGACAGAGCTTTTATGAGTTACTACTCGATCGATCGATCTTCGGCGGCCATGCATCTTGGTCATTGGCTTGTTCACTGCTAGGTAAAGACGAACTGTCGTTCTAGATTTTGTTGAGATGGTTTTCAAAGCATTCAGTTGTTTACAAAGCTCTTGTTTGAAGATATTCACAGTTATTCACTGTGTTTCTATCAGTTAAAAATTTAAAAAGATTTAAATAAATTTTGATCATGAGATATTGAGAACTTTCGGAGATATTCATTTCTGAGATATTCACAACTTTTCTGGATAACTTCCGGAAACACAACTTGACCAATTTTCGAAGTATTTGTGAGCTAAGCCTCTAACCTCTATATATCAGGACAATGCGGACTTAAGTTAAATGCTGAGCTAACAACCAGTTTGTATCCGCGTGGTATACAATCTTCAATCGCCATTAACTACTGAGATGTATTTCCTTAATTAAACCAACATTTTGGGGCAGCGATGCTCAAAATATTAAGTCAAAATAAGTGGCTCCCAAAAAGTAAACAGTTCGGACGTGCAGAAGCCTTCTCAAAGGCGCTTAGCAACAAGTTGTCTCCCTCAGAAGTTGATACGCAGTAGCTTTCCAAGGGAGAGAACTTCTGACTGCGAAGGACATTGTTTGTAGTCAGAACAAATGTAATGGTCCAAATAGCTAGCAAAGAAAAGTCTACTGACAAAGAAACAGTTCCGGTTTCTAAGCATTTACGGAGGAATAAAGGTGACTGAGAACAGAGAGTACCAAGTTTATTGAGTTTTGTCAGTTGACCATTCGAAATATATGATACAAGGAGTATGTCCATGAAGATTCAGTATTGAGCATCCATATAAACCCAATGAAAGCCACTGAGGAACTGAAAAACCAAATTGTTAAAAGAAATAGCAGTAATTAATTTTTTTAACCGACCAGGCTAATGAGCTTATAGATAATTTGTTACATTGTGGTAGATTATGAAGTAAATGTTTCACGTTTAGAAATGGCTCTGAAATGGAAGTTAGGTGCCTTGCTACCCTTAACACCCCGGGCGTCACTGCGGATGGCCCCTGTAATCCTTCTGGACCAACGGGAGAAAAACCACCAGGGATTACCTACCGGCGACGAGGGCGATAGAAGAAAAAATGTCCCTTACTTTCAGTCTCCTTAATCCGTTGTATCAAGTTGATTATCATCGAGCAAGCCCACCGCAACACACGCATGCTATATAGAGAATGGGCGGTGAAACGAACGTGTGTCCTGCATGAATTGAGAAACGTGCAAAACGTAAACTCCAACATATTCAGTGTCGATTACACTCAGTCGTTTTTTGACCATTGGCGGTCGCGGAGGGAATTAATCAGAATGGATTTTGACTCGACTGTTTCTGATACATGTATAAATATATATATATATAAAACCTCCTGCAAGTTGATAAACAATAATCTTGGTAGATAAATTTCTTCGGGCACAAAGACGGTCGAGGTATACGCAAAGTTCTCAAAGTTTTGGAGAGCAAGAAAACAGGAGTCGGGACCCAAAGAAGCGGCTGTTGGACTCCTTTAGTGTGAAAGCGATATACTGGCTAGCTAGAATCAGGGAGAAAGACTGTGCGGTAAAGAGTTTCGTTAAACTTTCGTTAAGACTAAAGCGTTGTTCGTAATTGTTACAAGCCTGTTAAAAAACAAAGAAAGACAAGCTCAACTTCGCCGACACTAAAATCTCTGCTCGTCTCTTTTCAGCGACTGTATGTAGAATAAAGTACAACAACAACAACATCAACAACAACAACAACAACAACAACATCAACAACAACAACAACAACAACAACAACAACAACAACAACAACAACAGTAACAACAACAGCAGCAGCAGCAACAACTACAACAACAACGATAACAACATCTGAACCCGGAAAATACAGTCTTAACCATATTCAAACTGTCGTATTTCATAAAAAAAGTACTGAATATACTATCTACATATCAAACATGCACTTCGTTTTAGGACAAATTTGGCTCGTATATGACATAGTATTGAATACTGACTTCTAACTTAAAAAGTAAAAAGAAAATAATTCAAATCCAAATTTCAACACCGACAAGAAATATTGATTGCGAACATGTATCTAAAAACGCGAACCTCTAGCAGTGAAGGCAAATAAAAACTTTAAAACTGCAACAGGCGCGCGGGCAATATCAGCGACCTGATTCGTAAAAGTTGCATTTATTTGAAAGCAAATTATTATTTGTCCGGTATGTTATGTTGTTATATTTTACAACATAATCCTCGAAATGGCATATGTATTTTCTCTGTTAAATAGGGAAGCAAAACTTTTTACCGTTTGTCCGTAATAGCTGAAATTCTGCATGAATCACAAAACGTCCGTGTTTCACACGTTGCACAAGACACCTAACGAGTCCGTTTATAGCGCCCTGAGCAAGTCACAGTTACAAAGGCGTATCACTGTGCTATACATATTCCAAATTATTGTTTGTTATTATATTTTGGTGTTCGGGAGTTGTGATCTAGTGTTGGATTTTTATAGGAATGAGCCTGTGTTGAGTATGGATGCACCAAAAGCAGTTTACTTTTTCATGTCAACGGTCGTTTCTTGCATTGGAAAATGAAAGCACACAACTCTTTCTTAAAAGAACAAAACGTGTTCGATGTAAGCGCTTTTGTTTGAACATGATTAAACTGAAACAATACAATGTCTTTAAAATGAAACAACCTTTAAGTGAATACATCCGCCTCAATGCAAATAGTTAGGAATCGACCGCATTGTTTTTGAGCTTTTTAAAAACGAGAAAGTATTCTTGATACTATTTTTAAGACAATGATAATTGAAGGCGTTAAAGGCTTCTAGATTGGTGTGAGGACACCTGGCTAGGATCAATCGCCTTTCACAGAAACAACGAATAGTGTTACTTTGGTTAAAACACAACACGCGTCAACTGACCTTTGCTAAGCAAAGATTCTGCAATTTGTAAAATGCAGTGAAAAAGGGAAAAAATGTTATATTCATTTTGTGCTTTCATTTGCAGCTGGTTAAGAACTTTCAATGTTTGCCACCCTTTTTCATTATCTGAAGTGTGAAAAAGGAAGAGCTGTCATTTAGGCACTTGTAAACTAACTTTAGCTCAGAACTCGTTCTCATTTCTCTTTTCAAAATCAAAGACAACCGTGCCCTTACTGAAATTTCTTTCTCATCAGTTTCTTTCAATTTAGATTCTGACATGGTAAAATAACTAAAAAGACGTTGAAATATTGCAATTACCAGCCAAAAAATCTTCAGCTTCTGGCTTAATCCATTAGTGTTGGCGTCTTCACCTAAGGCCGAAATATCGAACTGAGTGAAGCTGAGATTTCTAAACAGCTGCCTGCATGTGCAATGGTAGTTAATGGTGTAGCCTCGAATAACGCTTAAACTTTTTTGGCCGCTCGCAAGAGACCCACTTTCGATACGCGACATCATTCTCTACTTCCAGCTAAGCAAGTTTGCAACGTGGCTCTCGTTAATTTTTAAAAAAAACTGGATACACGCTTCTTTTTGTATACAAGCAGACTTCATCAGTAACCAATGATGGGGCTCAGATGTGCCCAAATTTTAGAACAAGACGTAAAACAATCTCAGGTTATTAGCTCTGTTTCAGACCTACAAAAATCCAAGTTTTCAACTAAAACAATTGCCTCACGTACAAAAATAAAAACACTTTAAAGCAGTTTTGCCAAAAATTTAAGAAAACCGAGCCTCAGCGAAATTACAAAAAAGCGTGCAGCTATGTCACGCGGACCAGCCTCTATCAAGCGGAAAAATGTAACTATTTAGCTGATAGATACGTTTTTTTACACGTTTATTTGAATGGATAGTATTTGAATACGGTATAAAACTGACTTAGAGCAATTGAGGTCTGATAAGAAAATAGCTTGGACATTCTGTCCTTATCGCGCTGTAGAACGAAATTAACAAGGAATGGAAAAAGAGCAAACTGATTCTAATAGGACGTCATAAAAGTCCTCTTTAAGTAGGTCTAAGGGTCTGTTCATATGAGCCGGTATAAGCGGGCATGAAATTAAAATTTCTGTGTGTTTACGGAACGTAACTGCTAGGAATCCGTTAATCGGGCCAGCCCACCTTTTCTAACATGAATGCGGTTAAGCTCATGCAGGAGGCTTATACCAAAGGGGGGGGGGGGGTGAAAGGTTTATATAAAGCTTGTCTACGGGCATATGGAAACATTAGTTTATCACCGCAACAGGCTGGGTTGATAGGCAGGATGAAAACTTTCTACATGAAAAATTTAATCTTAGCAATACGATATCCACAAATTACGATTTGAATGAAATGGGTAAACGTTGACAACACACAAACTCGCATTAAATATCGGGAAAAACCGTCTGACCGAAAACTGTTTAATATACGTTATTGATAAAGTAAGAACAATCGTTTTGAAACGCAGCTACAAAAATAAATCGAAGACGATTAAACATGGAAGAGTTACAGTCTACGGAGAGCAGATGGCATTTTGGCCTCTCTATGCGGACGTGTTTGATCTCCTGAATTGAACCCGCCTCACCGGATGGAGTCGTTGGGTACTTGTAGAAAAGTTCATCTTCATTTGAACACTTTTTAGTCCAAAGGTTTTGGGTTAAAATATGAGCCAGAAATGATGGTTCCATTTTGCATCCGTATGGATTAGAATGACAATTTTTGTACGTGATCCTTTAGATAAAGAGTTTTTTTTCTTGTTGTGCGCTTTTATGTTTGTCTATACTAATTCAACATACAACAATATTTTTCGGCACTGTTTTTTCCCCGAACAAACACTTGCCGTAACTCTAATTCTGGATTGTTTCCTGTGATACGGATTAAACTCTGACTAATCTTAATATTACTCCGTCACAACTCAAGTCTTTTAAACAACTCCGCTAACTTATTGGCTAGTAAAAGGATGGACCGTTTTCACACTACAGACTAAGACAGATAACTTCTCTGAGACGAAAATCTCACCTTAAAACTCTGCCAACTTTATACGGATAATTGGTCGGATCCTTTTCATTTGCTTTCTTGGCAAAATAAAGGTTTTAAAAATAGCTCTTTTGCACCTTTGCGCATGCTCAATTGTTTGACAAGAAGACAACTAAGGGTGCATTCGTCCCGGAATAGGATTACATGGGCTATCATCCCTGAAAATGATTTCAGCCAATCACAGCCCAGATCAGAAAAAATCCATGTATCCTATTCCTGAATAGTCACAAACGAACGCATTTTTAGTTACGAGCTGAATTATTTTAACATACACAATTCAAGTTCTCGACAGACGATTCAAACGGTATGCATGGTATGTGGATCTGAGTTCTGCGCTGTTAGTTTTGTTCCGGGATGGAAAACGCAATAACAGGTTGGTTTTAAAATGACTGACTTTAAGCACCCACGAAGGAACGGATCTACCGAGATTTGGCATTACATGTATTGGGAAAACCATGAAAAAGTTCAATATATACCGTACAACGTTAACTATTAAACAAAACCATTGATCTGTTAGTGACGGCTCAAATGTTTAAAAACACATTAAGTTGAATTATATATATTCATGGGCATAACATCATAATTGGTTGCATACCGTACTCAGTCCTCCATACAAAGCAACAGCTTGAGGCGCCCAGAATTAAATAAGTTCCCAGCCTCTAATACACGCGTTAGGTCGGCGTTTTTCTTTGTTAAAAGCTGTATATGCTTCAGTGCCAAAATATGAGAGTAACGCGACAATTTGCGGTTGTACATATTATTCAGTAACACATTTTGCGTTTCGTTTATCAGGTCATAGTACGAATTGCGTAGTTTTGCTATTTTTTTTTCAAATTGGACAATGCTGTGGTCTTTTACCCATGGTGTGCCTGTGAAAGTCATTGCACCTGTCGAGGTTATGAATAAGACTGCAATGTATTTCTAAGAAAATTATTAAGCTCTCTGCCTCTAATATGTCCCTCCCCCTTCTAATAAGCCCCTAGTCCAAAAACACTGAAAAAATGAACCTCCAGAGGTCTTAACACAGTAAATACGGTAGAGTTGTTTATAGACAAATGTTACAATCGTTTCTCCATGTTTGCTGGTACGAGTTCTTTAATCTCACGCAGGGCCGTAGCAAGCCTTTGAAAACTG
>JAOBYE010015458.1:0-23455 GCA_025403585.1 Parazoanthus swiftii | reverse complement strand
ACGGGGGGCGGAAAATGTCCGCGACAATTTTAAACATCGCTATAAAACGAAGCATTTAAGGTATAATTCTAAAGTCTTGTGACTTTTCCTAAAAATTACCAGTGAACTGAAACCCGCTGCTTTTGGCTGCCTCGCTGAAAGGAACAATTGGAATATAAAATAAAGCAAAAACAGTGGTCTGTTTTGTAACAGGGCGTGTGCTAAAACAAACTTTGATTCTGATGACGTAAAAGCACGCTTTTGTACATACTCCTAAATGTCGACTACAGTCGACAATGCCAATGGCGTGAAAGTGTTAATGTCGTTCCAAACTTCCCTCGCTTGAAACTAGAATCGGTCATAACTTATGAACAAACCAATGGTTGTTAAATTTGCTCGAGACAGCAAGCAGTACACTTTTCGTTTTCTGTAAATTAAAGAAACAATAAAGTGATTCTAACAAAACTATAATTAATGAGGTGCTTTTCATGTCCAATATTGATATTGAATGTACTTTTTAAGAAAAATAACATCAGTCTGTTTTGATGATACGTTATCATCTTAAAGACAGCTTTTAGGCAAAAATGCTAATACTAATAAAACTCAAAACCTTAAAAGAAAAAATCTATTATCACAACTTGCTATTTGCAGACATTGTTCTTGGCATAACAGCATGAAAACAAAGGAAGAACACTTTTTGCCGACTCGAGTCATATTTCCAGCACGGAGACCAACTTCTGTATACAAAGCTTTCAGTGGTTTGCTGAAGTAATTCGAAAACGCAACACCGCATTCATTAAGTGTTTTCAGTTGTATTAACCAGTACTTGATTTAGTCATTTACCCTAAATTATTGCTTTGGGGCAAAACTCATGTGACTTAATTAAGCTGATTTTGAGTGAAGAAAAAAAGAAATATTTCCTTCAAAAGACAAGTGAAGTGAAGTTGTTTACAGTTTTTTAAAAAAGAAAATCGCGGAAGATAACAAAGCTCGTGGTTGCAGCCATTAATGCAACATTATTAGGTGCCAGCGTTACAGAAGAGGATATGAAAAATGTCCGGAAATACTTAATCGTTTTTTAGAGTTGCGGAAAGTAAAAAAAACCTTTCAAACATGTTTATTGAAATCAGCTTTCGTTAAATTAAATGTCTGAATTCGTGATTTTTTTAGACAGTAGTTCCAATTCTCTACATAAAAGATGTGTTGAAGCATGTTAACTCATCTTTCTCCGTCTCCATCGAAAATGACATTTTGTCTCCTTCTTTTCCTAGACCGTCAAATTTCATTAAACAACAGTTCTCAGTTAATTGCGCCGCCATCTAGCCCTCGGCTACAATTAAAACTCTTAAAGTTCGAAAGCTGCAATGTGATAAAGTAGTTTCTTTCAATTATTCAAAACAACCAAACAATATGAAACTTGAAAAGAATTTTAGTATAAAACTCAAGGCTTTCCATGTTTAGCTTTCCACTTACAAAGCTGCTCACGTCTTAACTTTTGCTATTGAAATCTATTAATCGTTATGAATTATGTTTTCCGCCTAGTTTGACCAGAATTTGTACTGTTGACTTCAAAATGTTCGAACAGAGTTTATAATCATTCAGTTTCTTGATTTTTGCTATGATATAATTTAATCTGCCAATCTATTTTTATTCGAAAGATGTACATTAGGTTATCGATTCCAAGAACCTTATCGCAACCATTTCGCTATACATAATCGCACCTGTCATCAGTGACAAACCTCAACGACTTAGTTTCTTCTACATCAGATTGAGAATATTTCGTCTGCACGCAACTCAATTTCTCTTGTCTAGCATGATTTTTCGACGAGTTTTTCGATAATGCTGTTGTGCTGCAAGTTGCTAAAACAAGCAGATAAATAGCTTTATTAAAATTTCTTTTTAAAATATGGGTAAAAAGGACATTAAACTGGAACACGAAAGTGCCAACATTTATCAAAGGCAGCAATCTGATCGATAAACTCAACTTTTATGTCATACACGCTTTGAAACCTTATGAGGCCAACTGGCACCTTTGTTGGGAAATGAAACGATCATTTTGCTCAAAATTTGACGAGAGACCAGCTAAAAACTAAGTTTTAATAAACTCAAATCTTGATCAGAAGGAAAATACATTAATAATTAAGGCACTTGTTTATCGATTTTTCCAGTCTGTAAAAACACAACGTGTTCCAAGGAAGAGAAAGCCTTTCTCGGTTTTCTTTTTCAGATAGGTCACAAAAAACGTACCTGTAACTAAAGCAGCTAATTTGCCTTCTAAGCTTCAAGAGTTCTGCCGTGGACACATAAGCGACTGAGATTTTGATGCCGGCGAGCGTAAATGCAAAGTGAGCTATGCCAGAATTCAGCTTCTGCGCATCCGATCTGCGCAATAAATGAAACCACGAAAAAACACAATTAAGGGTATTCTTCTGTTTTGCAGTGCGCAACTCTACTGTGCGCGATAGCAAACTCATAGTGTCCAGGAAATATATAAATTTTATTTAAACATTCAAACTTATAACTGACAAAGAAATGGAAAATAATTGTGTTTGCGCAACATTTGTAAAACTCGCCCCAGTCTCACTGTGGAAAATAATTGAAAATCCTGGCTTTTGCCACTATTTGTACGGTAGTTCCTAAACGAAGAAGGGGACCCACTAAATGTATTCTCTCATCTGATTTAACTTTTTAAACGAAAAAATGTAGTATATAGTTGAAAAAAAAATTAGGAATTTTCTATTTTCAAAATAAATGAAAAAATAAACGACGAACAGACTGTAACCACACAATAAATTATCCTTGGGTTGATAGCAATAGCACCCTGTCTTTCAGTTGCTTCTTGATAAAGTTTACTTAACTGTTTTCTAAAAATATTTCCATATCCTTACTTGCACTCAGTACAGACCTTTTCATTGCTTTTTTTCCAATTAAGGTCTTGTATGAAATCTCTGGTACAGATGCGCTACTTTAGGGACTTCTTCCAATTTAGAAAATTTGCAAAAAGGGGGTAAATTTGATTGGTTGTAGCTCTTTAAAAAGTATGGGTATACCCTTTTTACTTCTTTTTTGGCGTTTATTTATTGCAGTTACCAACAGAGCGAAGGTTTAGAAAAAATTATGTTCGCTTCTACTGCGAAATAATTACCTTGAGGACTTCTACCCAACAATCATCTTTTTTGAGAATGAATATATTCCAATAAGAATTGTAAAATATATAGCTTCCTGAAAGAATAAAATGCAATGTTGATTCACAGGCTTTACTAAGATTAATGCACGGGAGCTTAAAAACAATTCCTTAGTTCCAAAATGTTTTATTTTTACCTTTTACTTGTCACTGTTAAAGGTTTGATAACATGCAATGAAAAAAAATAAGAAAAAAAGAAAAAAAGTTAAAAGTCGCTTTTGTATACATTTTCAGTCCTGCTAATTATTTATTGATTAATAAACAACGTTTGGCTGCCGTACTCATATCTATTTCTAACGAAAATCATATCTACAGAACCTAGTCGTATTGGAAATTTAATATCGACAAGGGGAATGGGGTAAAGATATGAAAAAAAATCATTGCTCAGGAAAAAACAGTTCAAAAATACACCCACGGTGCGTACTTTACTTGTACATATATCTCGACACCAGACTGAAAACACCTCAGTCGGGGTTTATTCTGGTGGAAAATTTGAACACCTAACTTGCTTCAGTTTGGACATATTGTTTAAATATACATTGAGCGAATTAATTACTGAATAAATAGAGTATCGCAACAGTCTTAGTACAACATATCTTGAGTTGAATTGCACACAATGAACATAAATTGGCACTTCAAAAAGTAAAGTATATTCACCTTTAAAAAAAATATGGAGAATCATTTTCTGTTATTAACTTTGTAATGTTGTCAATGTTGTCGTTTATAATTTTTTGGTGAAAGTTGTTAATTTAAGGTTGCACACATGCATACATACAATTAATTATACTTCCAGTTTGAGTAATCCAAGTTTTGTTCAAAACTTGGAGCCATTTGTAGCTCGTGATTTATAACAACTGATTGAACTACATTGCTAAAATGAAGAAAAATTGGTTTGATTGACTGTTTTGGTTTGTTGAAGATTACACAACGCTGAAGTTATTTCATATAAGGAAGGATTGACACTTTTTTATCTGTCTATGTATTGAACTAAAAAACAACCCGGTTTTTTGTTTATATCGGCCACTAAGATATTGCCGAATAAATGTAACACGTTTATAATGAAACACGTTTCTTGTTTTGTGGTTTCTCTGCCGGGATTTAGGAAACAACTTGTTATTATTTCAACAAAATCCCTTGAAAGGACAAGGTTTAGTTATGTAAACCAAAGATTTAGCGCATGAATTTCGACCATTTATTATTAAAGATGCTCTTGCTTGCACGAATCACATCAAAACTTTCAAAATAAAAACTCAAAATATTAAGTCCAACTTAGGAAGCATAAAACTAGGGAAATGAAAGTTAATCCAAGAGTCGCTTTTAGAATTAAACAGTTTACATCTATGGGTGTTGAATACTAAACAGTGCCGGCTTTCACCAAGTGGTAAATTGATATAGAAATGAATGTTGCTCTAATGTCAGTAATGACATCGTGTCAGATCAGCGAAAGTGTACATGTTGTAGAAAACATTTCTGTATCATTCAAAACTTCGAGCATACGACATAAACCAATAGCTCTTCCAGAGCCCCGAGCACCATGCAAAAACATATTGAAAAGAGATTGTACAGAGCATCCTTATTAACTAAGAAATCTTACCTTTACAATTTTTTGGCAACTTAGCCACGTTAAGATTAAGTTTCGTGTTTTATGATTTCAAAGTTTTGTTATTATGGCTGCGTGGTTATATACTTTTACTAATTTTTCCCAGTCAATTTTAACTGAAACTCTACCTTAATTTTATCAATTTTTTTTTCAATCGCTTTTGACACGAAGCATTACGAGTAAATTTAATGTCTCGATTGAAACTCAGAATTGGTTATATACTGTTGTAAAAAAATCTTTCACAAATAAATTAGCGCCACCAACGATGATTCAAAGCTTCTACACTTACCTTTCTTGAAACTTATTTCTCTGAAGCACTTCAAACACATCTCAACAAAGCGGTTGACTCAGATATCTCTGGATTCATTTGAAAATAACGTTTAATGAAAAAATCTTCTTTGGCGTTAATTGGTGTGTTAATCTATGGTAGCATCGAGCCAATTAACCGTTGCCATCGAAACTCGTTTGGATATGGAAACATTCTCACCTATAAATAACGAGATTAAGTTAACTTTGTTTGCAGCTTTTATATAAATTTGCTTTTGCTGAGCTGCATAATGCTCAAACGCCCCAACACTAATGAGATAGACTCCCTTTCATATACGAACATGCCAAAATGTCGGGAAACATGTCAATACTTTTCCTCCTCTGTATCATTCAACACTTTGATTGTACGACTTGTAAAAATAGCTATTGCAGAACATCGAGCTTTATACAAGTGTATATGGAAAGGATTATGTATACATAGTAGACTCAACATCAAATCACACAATCTGTTTAATTTAATAACTAAGGAGTATGACAATTTCAAATTAACTTTTAGAATCTATCTTTCATTTGTCATTCAGTAACTGTGCTAAAATATTCTGAAATTAGTCTAGGATTTAACGAAGCCGACGCCAATTGTAAAATTGCACACAGTTTAGGAATCCTACTGACCATCAGTTGAGAGGATTTGTTGTTTTCTTGTACAACTGAAACCTCGGTTATTTCTATAAACTTTGAAAATAGAACGGAAATCAGCGCAATTGTACATTTGATCTTGGTAAACAGGCAGTAGCAATGAATTTAGGTACATATATGAACTGAGTTAGATTGGGGAAATAGCTTTTTAATTTATTCATACAAAAACAATTCCAAAATTCATCAAGAACGCTTTTTAACAGAACATTTGAGACTCAAACCCTGAAATAAAACTAAAACCGTTTGGTCACAGCCCAAAATTAGACTTTATTATTAAAAGAAGAGTGTATATCTGTTTAGTAAAGCGTTAAGAGTTTGAGTGACAACGGCCCGAGTTAAGGCAACTTGTAGTCTTTTCACTGAAGATACACGACTTGAAGAACTGAATACGGTTGCGCCAATTTGTCGTGAATAGGTGGTGGTCATTTCCTCTTTAACAGTTAGGTCAGCCACTTCTTTTTTGGTTTACCGTTGTCTGAACAACCCAAAGTTTTAAAGACTTGTAAAATAAAAGAACAACAGCAAATGTATGAAAGAAAAGCTATTTAGTTTTTAAGTGTCCATCCGTTTTTCATCACTCATTCATTGTCAGGTATCATTTCTGAAAATTCGTCCTTGATTCGACTTTCCACAGTAATTATCAAAACAGCTTTAAACGTTTTTATTTAAGATTTTTCATGACATAGAAGCAATCAGCTGGGCTAATTTCGTAGTGTTTTAAGATATTTAGTCGCATTCCAAACCATGTCTGATAAATTGAAATCAGCCACTTCCATAATTATCTTTTTTACGCAAATTAGCACATATAGGCTTTACTTATATATAAGCAATATTGACCAGGATCAGAGTTACTTTTTTATTATTTTCTTTTGTTACCGACCCTATATTGACGATTAGAAATGAGAGTAAACGGAAAAAATGGGGTTTGCCTAATAATTAGAAGAAGTTTAGTTTCCGAGAGCATGGTAAAAACACTTGGAGGTGTTTCTTATATGTAATAGTTCAGAATGTAACGTTTTGTCAGTTTCGGTTTCACGCCTTAAGATAAGTTTAATCTCAATAAACAACATCAACCGGCAATAATAATAATGATAACAATAAATATAATAATAATAGCATGCACTAGAAATGAGATTTCCTTGGATAACAAACAGGCGGGAGAAGACAGAAGAGAAGATCCTTAAATATACGCCTTTAAGGTTAGAGCTTAAGAAGCAGTTTCCAGAATACTAGATTGAGCAGCACAACATCATCATAGATGTATTAGGAGGCAACTGAAGGGACGTGAACAGCAGTGTGAACGAACTAAGGCCAAATAACGGTAACGTACTTTTCATTTGTCCTTTTCATCTTTTAGGATTTTCGTAACAACTGAATGTGTTCAAAATGCAAAGATAAAAATGGTTCACCAATATCGCTCTACTGCCACAGGCCATTTGGACAACTAAAATTATTACAAGTGAATTGCGGTACCGTAGAAACCAACCTAAAGAAGATAGTTTAATGAGAGCAATATTTTCTGAACAAAAAATAAGTCAGGCAATGTTTTAGTAGTTTAGCAATCCTTCATTATAATGTTGCTCTTAAACTTAAACGAAGGAGTTTGGTCGCTCGCTTTCAAGGAAAACATGTCAAGATGTATACATTTGAGTAAAGGGTGCTGCAAGTTTGAGCTAGTGCTCACTAAAAAATACTGTCTGTCTGAGTTTCATACACGTATACGTTCATGCATGTAGCCATATTAGATCAAGTTCCCTAAATTCTTTAACATTTGCACGAAACATTTCGTTTTTATGTGTAAAAGCGGTTAAAATGCAGAAAAAAGGAAACGAAGGTAATTCTTTAGTTTACTTTAAGAAAGTTTAATTCATTTATAAAAAAGTATTTATTAAAATACCGCAACAGGCTTCCTCTGTCAAAATTGCATACAGCACCATGCATGCGGCTACGTTATCTGTTGCAACATTTTTGCTGGTAACTTAAACAATCGAAATAAACTTGTTTTCCAATTCTCCATAAATTAGTTACTTGTGTGGAAAACATGAATATCGTTCCGACACCAAAACAAATCGCTGACACATTTTATCGTTAATCAAAGATGCTACAAGGTGGATACACCAGAAGTCGCGTTTGCAATGATTGCCATGCATGATGTGGTGCATGATATCACCCATGAGCGGAGATCATATTTGTTGTCAGCTGTTGTCCGGAACACCGGACTGATTGAATAAGGGTCTCACTGCATCTTTCACAACAGGGTGAAAATGACTCAATTAAGAGATTACTAACAATACTTTAAAGGATACGGACGTAATTGTTGTGGACTCCTAGCCGACAATGGGTGTTATTGAGGCATCTACCTCGGCACTGTAAAACTCACGGAAGGAAATGTAGTACAAAACCAGTACAAAGTTAAGTTGTGAGACGATTCGTCTAGAAAAAAGAGGTAGTTTGAATTTGCTTCCGTCGTTTATTAAGAAATGCACTTAATTCGCTTGCTCATCATGTTGCTTTCAGACAAACAGACGGGGATCAAATATTAGAATATCATGACACGGTTCGTTAAGTGCAATTAACTGCAATAGCTGTGAAGTTGAACAACCACGATTCCAAAAGTTGATAAGAAAAAGTAGCTATATTGTCCTCACGTCTTTAGAAGCTATTTCAACCTTCTAAAAGACACCAAATTTTTCTCTTAATAAAAGTCATATGAACTGGAAGCCAGTTTATGGCACCATACATTACAAGAGATTTCGCTCACATGAGTACGATCTCGTGTTGCGCAATCAATATTATATTTTAAAATCTACGTGACTTCACGTAGAAATCATTTAGTAGTTTCGTAACAGACAGATAAACTGCTCATAAGAACGAGATGTCTATTGGTATGGTGTTCACTAAAAATATTCTTTAGACTAACGTCTTTTCAAATTGCAGGCATACGATACAGAATGTTAAGGACTTACAGACACTAAGACAGTCAGATTTTAAAAAAGTAGCTGTCATGGTGCGCAGTCTCCGTTCATGAGTGGAACACGAATGCATGTTTGTGTACTATCACGGCATCGGTATTGCGTTGTGACTAAAGTTGGTAGTTAAAATTCCTGTCAAATAAAACGTCTTTATCGGGTAGTTATAAGGAACTGCTTGTCTTAATTAACGCCAAACGGTTATTGCTCAGTTGTTTTGGTTGAACTCAAATGAAAATGTTTCATGACACAGTTTTATTTTGAAACACTTGGTCATGGAAATTGAAAGAAAGGTACGTGGCTGGTGCTTTCAGTTGGTCCAAACAGTCAGGTTCTATCTCAATCCAGTACCGTGAAACCCCGCTTAATTTTCAAAAAGTCTTTCCTGTTTCTGCTTGCTTATGTTCTTAAACAGTTTTGGGTGGGGTAGGATGGGGGTTTTGGTATAAGAGGGGGGTTATAACCGAAAATTTTAAAAAAGGCCGTTTTGAACTAATTACAATTCTGTTAAAACTATGTAAAAGGAAACTATCGACATTTTTTGCACAACCTTCACCCATGGCTTTTCTCCAAGAAGTGGGAAGGTCAGGAAAGTGTCGAAGATCGGGAAAGAGTCGAAGGTCGAGAAAGTGTCGAAGGTCCCGACCTTCCCACTTCTTAGGGAAAAGTCCTGGGATCAAGGTTGATTTTTGTAAGCAATGGTTTGTGATACAGAACTTAAGATCGTAACGAATGTTATTTCAGTTAATTGGCAATATCTTTAAAACTTAATAAATATAAAAAAGGATTACAGATAAAGCAAATTTCTTTTAACCATTTTATTTCTACGGTTTAGTTATACTTAAAAAAGTTCGACAATGCATAAGTTTGTGAGTGAATATTACAAAAAATTAATGGGAATGCATTATTTAATTTGTATTTGTTCATATATCAGACAGCCGAATGACGGTGGACACTTAATCATTGTTTTACAATACTGCTAAATTAAAATTATTTCTAAAGCCAAAAAGTGACTGTAATATGCTTTGTTTTGATATTTTCATAAATATTTTAACGAAAGACTTGAGTTCACTTATAGTTACGACTCCTTGAAGAAAATAAGCCCATTTAATCACAGGAGTTGAATATGGAAAGATCGCTTGAATTCCGAGTGGATCTACACTAATCTCAGACTGTTTTCTAGCCAATTCTATGAAAAGAAACCATTACAGTCTGCAGAGCCTTTGTCTTATAACTGCACGGAATACAGGCAGACTCCCATAATCTGTATTGAGCTGTATGCCATGACCAGACATATTCAAGCTCTTTACTGCCTGCTCAAGATACTGAGACGACATAAAAAAGTATATTAACTGAAGGAGTCTCCAACACTTCTTCGTTTTAACAGGAAGATCAAGAACGACGTTCGTTCTTTCTGTGTCATACAACAAACAAAGTGACCACCATCTATACTCAATTCTTGCGTTTAAAAGATTAGTGAAAATTACCATGACTAACAAAACTTCTATGTGATTAATACACAGTCCCTCTAATTAAAATGGTCTTTTGCAAAGCGTTTTACAGCTGAATTTTACTGAAATGCTATTAAAAATATTTTAAACACGTTAGGCAATCTTTTTTGCCTTGCATCTTTTTTCTTCCTTATAATAAAAAAAGCTTCCAAAAATTCCTTTAGTGCCAAAATTAATAGCTCGCATTGCAGTTGTCAAAGCAATTCTTTCGTTTCACACAAAACCGTTTCGTAACATTGGTGCTGTAAAACCTATGGTGATATAACGCATTTTCTGATTAATTAACTATGCAGCACAGAGCGGAGTGATCAGTGCTCATTAATAGTACGTGGACTCTTGCCCTCACACAAATAATACGTATCAGTTATGGCAATTTTAGTTCTTTTCTTTTTCACAGGTCCGACTTGTGTTCCTTTCTCTCGTGCTCAGCTGGATTTCAGCCTGTATTAGTTTAGAACAATTCAGAGACACTTGTTGTTTTGGAATGTTTGTTTTCTTTCTTTTCTACCCAGTGGTCGAGGAATATTCTCAAACGTGGGCACATTTTTATGAGTTTAATATGAGTTACGTGAGAAAAAAACCGCTAAACTATCCAATAAAAAGACGTGGAGGGGTGCCAAGTGAAATATTCCGTGCAAAAATGCAGACTCTTTGGTGGTCGTAATATTCTAGTCTCCGTTCAGTATGAATTGCAAAAGAGGATTAATGTACAGGTCGAAGTATTTAGTGGAGGCACGTACGCTTTCTTAAAACGTTTTGGGAAAAACAAATTGACCAATTCATCATTCCATGACTGATTGCAATTATTCCGCAAAAAATTTCAAAATCTTACTGGCACTTATTATCAATACATATGAGTCATACCAAACTCAGAAATGTCTGATCAAGAAGGAAGCCAATGCACGGTGCAATGAAATGACACATTTTTTAATTTGATTTTTGTATTCTTGCTTTATAGGTGAACGTAGTTTAAATCATTCTAACGTAGAAATTGGCTTAGCAAGAATTAAGCAAAGACAACAGCAACAACAAAACACTACTCTGATAAGAAACTTTGATTTTTGAATTTTAACTGCTGACCAATACATGTTGATTATTTTAAAACAGAGTATGTTTGAGTGATGTTATTAATTTATTATATTTCGCAAAGGATTTCATTTTCAATTATTTGTTTCATCGGAGACGTTCTTATATAAGTGATTAGAACGAAGGAAAACGACTCTGATCACCCAAAATTTTGAAAACATACTGATAGAACTAAATTAATCTAAAAGTTGGAACATCTTTTCAGTGAAGCCAATGTCACGTGATGTGCTTCTGTTAATATTTTTCATCACCTTTAGTTACGGTACCTGCTTTAATTCAATGGCACTGGAAAAAACCAATTGCTTTAATAGATAAAGTCTTAAGTGGGATTGATTTTTTGAGCCAGAACAAAACGACCGTCACGTGTAAACACAATATAGCGAGTTTTTGTGGGCACTTTCTTTTTTTTTTCACAGCACTTCTTTTGAATTTCTTCTTGGCCGCTGTACATATTCTTTGTCACCTATTTAAAGTACTGTCGAAGGAATGTACTTGTAAGTTTTCAAATAAAAAAGCTGCACGTACGTGCACATACACAGCTAAGTACTGCGAATCACATTTCCATTATATTGTAACGGAGCGAATTAATGACATGAAATGTTTCGTTTTTCTAGGCGAGATTTACCATAGTAACAACACTTAAACTGCAGTGGTTGCTTCAAATCTTTGTACAGTGTACATGTTTTGCATCAAAACTAGCTTTTCGACTTCTTTTTTATTACACTGGTAAACGCGGTTTTGTGATCACTTCAATGGAAACAAATTACTTAGTTGAAGCATTCCATCAAGATCACGTACGAAATCTGTTGGACTTATAATTTATACTCCTTTTGTTTGAAAATATTTTATTGATGGCAAAACAAAACGCAGTGGAAAACTGCAAAATGACATTTCTGAAATTATAATGCGTCCCCATATACACTTCAAGCGCGGTAGTTAGATCGTAATTTAGTTAAACTGTGCTCTTTTAAGATATCTTTTGCTACAGTCGTTACTAACTCGTATGTGGCTTTAGTGCCAAAATCGTCCAGTCACAGAGTTAGATTGAGTATGGCTTGGTGTGCAAACTAATAACAAACAATAATCCTTTTAGCTTATGAAACGTTTTTCACATCACTGCGGTATTTCATGCTCAGTTTAGTGTAACAAGGTTTTAACACAAGTTGTCTGATTCACCCAAACAGCAAGTTACTTTAAAGAGGCAGGACTGGTTTGTTTTATTACATCTTTATTACATTACCGGCGATGAACCACGTCTTTCAAGAATTAAAAAAAATGATTCTTAAAACAGTACATGTATATAACATTTGTGAATTCCCACTTTTTGAACTTTGAACCACACAATCTATGACCACACCTTTCGAGACTCGTGTTCTCAAATTGATAGTAGTAAGGCGGTTTTTCGTATATGTTAAGATTGTAAGTTTTACCTATAGTTGATAAGTCTTTTGAACAATTTTGTGTTGTAATACCTTAATCTACAGCAAGTTCGCATTTTGAGCTGTTGCAGTTTCTGGGCATCACATGATTTAATAGAACGCTGTATTGTATTGTCTGTAATTGTACTGCTGGTGCGTGTGGCCAACTGTGGATTACATTGTCTGTCTCATAGCTTCCACGACACCTTCCCGGTTGATTTTTAACCTGATTAACTGAATGGACAAACATGCCTATTTTGCCAAATCTGCAAACAGCTACAAAACATCTTGTTCTTTCTGATCCCAGTTTTTTTTCTAGTTTTTTCATCACCGCCCTTCCTTCACACTCCTAACAGAGAATTGGTCTGCTTATTTCACTTTAAGTGAAAGTTCTTAACAGTTTAAAGCTAGCAAACGTTCAAATTTAAATTTCTGTTCTTAAAAATATCAAGTGAATAAATAGTAAGCGGTGAAATATTTGAAGAAACAATCTAGAAGTCGATATCCATTGTGGAGAAGCGTTTTTGATTTTCATTCCGATTGAATCTGTCTGATACTTCGACTCCGACGTTCGAAGGTACAAAACAAGTTATATATAAATAAAAAATATTTTCTTTATTCTAGAAATTATAGTCACTTTCTACATTGAGGATAAGCCGGAAAACTTCTATGACTAACTCTGTCAGTAATTGTTCAATACACTTTGGAAAATATCGTCGGTATAGTATTTCATATCGTTGTCTATAAAGTAGCTAAAACTTCTCTTAACACCAAATACTTTTCTATAAATTAACTAAATTCTACCACAAAGTTCCTTGTAACAGTGAAAAATAGAAATTAGCTTAATACCTCTCTGTAAAATATCTACGTATATTAGTTAACATCTAGTGTGTTGCTCTCCTTAAAAGGTTACACAGGACCTTTTTTTCCGCGAAGTGTTCATAATCCCACGGAGAATAACGTTGTACATTAAGTAGCTATGGGTTTCATTGCAAAGATTTCTAAAAAGATAATCTTTGTCTGGGAACTAATAGAAAATCCGGAATTTTAGTGAAATTTACACAGATCTGAGACTAAGGTTGCCTTTATTCCGAGGCTATCAAACTCAAAAACGTAGTTGATATCAGTTCACTTCATTTCCAAGGATTTTGCTCCCGGATCAAACCGATAGTCTAGGTTGATAATAACCGTATTTTTCGGTCTCCATGTAAATTTACGTCCTCTCCTTGAGCCACTGTCTCACCTGGTCCATCCTATAGCCCATCGGGCCCGCCCCTCCCTCGTATACAATGTCACTGTTTTCAACAATATATATCCGTATCGGCGCAGCACCGTATGCGATATTCACCGCATCAAGCATAGTGTCTACGACAACTCTGCACGGGAAGTCTTGGGAAGATAAGATCTTAGCCGCCGTACACCTCTCGACCTGAGTCTGGTGGGAAGCAATCGAGTTGTTATTCTGCAAAACAACGATTATATGGGCATTAGAAGAGAAAAATAAGGGTACACCCCACATAACTTCAAATATGTTATTAGTTTCTGAGATTTGAACAATCCTCTAAAACCAGCAACGTGATCTCGTCTTATAACAACTAAACAAGAGTTTTGAAAATCAAACTTGGTTAAAAAAGCAAAGAGAAATTGGATTACAAACTTAAGAAACAGTTTTGATTTACACGTATTCGTTTGGCCACGCACGAAGAAAGAAGATTTCGCTTAGCTCTCACTAAGTTTTGTCAGGTACTTTCACAGCACAATAAATTTAGAAAAGCCAGTTTCCCTATGCTAGTTTGAATAATGAACCGTGTTGTTAAAGTCTTACCTCAAATTTCCAACCATCCGTTGGGTGAGCTTCTTCAATGTATACAATAAGGAAGTCAGCGACGTGCCCGAACTCTTCCACTATTCCCTTAAACTCCTTAAGGCGCTCCATGAAGATCGGACACGAAGCGCTGCCAAAATTCAACACCAGAGGTCGGTTTGACTTCATCTGATCCAACAACCGGAAACAGTTTTGACCATCAACGGATACAACCGGGCAGTTGTATGCCCTGCTACCAAGAGCGACTTTCTTGTTCAAGTCGAGAAACACGCAGTGCCAAACATTGTGAAGCATCTCCCAGCTGAATAATGAGTTCCAGTACTGTTCTAAAGGCAGTTTACTGTGGGTCACTGAATTGAAACTCTCGCAGATGAAGCTCTTCAGGAAAGGAAAACTTTTCATTGCGGACCCAATAGTGAAGACCACAAGCAGAGCGACGTACACTACAAGCTGCTTCACGTTTGCACTGGTGAGTGAACAGATCATCGTGAAAATCTGGAACGTGTGAGTCGTCCGGATTGAATGTCGTCGTGTGTCGTCTGACGGTTTCGGTATTTATCACAGCGTTTACTAGTTACAGAGTGTTTGGATTGATCAATTACGCAGTTACTGACAATGCCTCAAAAGATTCGCACGTAATTGTTGAAGAGTTCTAGAACAATAGGCGTTGTTCATGCAGTCATAATAGCATTGTTAAACTCACGGAAGGAAATGAAGTACGCATTTCAAGTGTACAGTACGGTTTGAGAGGATTATTTTGAGAGGAAGTTAGGATCTATTCTGTCGTTAATTAATACGTCGAGGACCCAAACACGTGTTCGATGTAACATCAACACGACGTAAGAAAAACCCACAAACATGTATTGCATGAGCTGCTAAAAAGTGTCAAGCTAAGCGATATTAACTGTGAACATTGTTGCTTAATTTGAATTCTGACAGTTATTCTTTTCAAAATATAATTCACATGCTGTGACATGGTTCGCTAACAATAAAGGTCATTATGATAACAGCTGAGAAGCAAAGAGGTGAACGCACAGAAGAAATTGCTTTTCCAAATACAAAAATCAGCAAAAGAAGTGTTTTATTTCTTAAAAAAAATACTTTCAGGCTCTCGGATATGAGGCGAAAGTTGATTTCCGGTGTACGGTAATAAGCTAATTTCATAGCATGACATCATTTTGTTCTCGTGAATTGAGCAGTCAGCTGAGTTTTCAAACATACGTGGCACGCTTTGCTTTAACAGAAAACTCGAACGGAAACGATTTTATACATTTGACGAAAACAAAGTAAACAACTCAAAGCAACAGTCAGAATGGTTAGCAGTGGTTTTAGTGTTACATTGATATGAGAAAGAACGATTCTTTGCTTGCATGTCCCCCAAAACTGCAAACGAGAAGTTTCTCAAAAGACCTGTAATGAGACAAAGAATAAATATTGTTTGACGTTTTAAAAAAGACAAGTGCTTCGTTTACGAGCTCGGTTAGCTCCTCAACTGGTGTTGACAGTTGGAATAGACACGAAAGTAATTGTTGTAGGTTGTGAATACACGAATCTGTGTTTGTGAAGAGCAGAGAACCTGAAAGCATATTATCTTTTAGAAAACACTAGCTCGCCAGATTCAAAAGCTTTCAGTTTTCGTTCAACCAGCAGTTGAACCTTACCTTTTTTATTGATCCGAGATAAAAGGAGCGATTATTTTTGATAGACTATTGGGTAACGACTGGTGTCGCGGTTATCTGTTATACAATCATAACGAGCCAAGTATTTTCCCAACTGAGCCGTCCTTCATGGAAGATGTTTGCAGTTTCACCGAGTCTAAGCACAATGTATTTCCGGCTTCCTTTTCCGCTTTCCTACGCGCTTTTATCCAACCAATCGTAGACTAACTAAAAGTTTAAGATGTGTACGGCATACGTTGACATTGAAAGGCCTCTTTTTGTACTTTGTCCAACTAATTCTGATTTTCTTAGATCAATAGATGAGTGAAGCTTAAATTGCTACAGGTAGGAAAGCATCTTAATTAAACTTTGAAAATTAAGTGCTAAAACACCAGCTAAACAAGTATAACGCGATCATATTCTAATAACAAACCAAAACATACCGATACAGCAGTGAACCGGAAATATAATGCCTGTGGACTTACGCAAATATTCGAGATTTTTTGGAAGAAAGATCATTGAAAAGACATTCAAAATATGAGTGGAATGGTATTTTGGTAAATCGTGTTTCTCTTTATACATTGCACTAGAATCAATTACAGTGCTTTAGTAAAATAACAACTTATAAAACCGTGGAACTGGGTTCTTGGTTATTGAATCCGGCAACAGTACCTAGTTAAATGTGACGAGTATCAACGGAAAAACTGCGCCATACAAAGCGAAATATTCCGTGCAAGTAAAATCGTAGCGGACTCCTTTCAACTAAGAATTGCAAAGGCAGATTAACTGTCGGTCGAGTTGCTTATCAGACTAAGGCACGTACAAAATAAGCTTAAGTAAGTTAGTGAAAAAAATGTTGGAAAAAAAGGTCATTTCAAATCTATGGTTAGCAGGATTCAACTATATAAACTCAAAGAGCAGGCTATGACGGTTAAAAGGACGTACATTCAATACAAGAATCAGACACGTGGGCGCTGTTAAGTCGAAGGCGGACTACCTCGGAACAAAGAACATTACAGTTTCCGGTAGCTTTAGACACACTTTTGGAAGTTAGAACCTCATTACACTAATACATTTAGATTAGTTTGCAGGCGTGACGAAAACATGCAAGAGCCAGTTTGTCAAAACGAAAACTTGCGATTGGAGTGTTTATGACATGTCTTTGAATGTTACATCGAAAGTTTGATGTGAAAACGCAAAAAAGAAATGAGCAAAGGGGCTTGAGAAGGTGGAGCTTTGTAATGGAACTTAATACACTTATGGCATTAGTTGCCATTCAACTGATTTATTATTTTGACTTGCTAACGGAACACGAAAAAGCGTTCTACCCCCCCCCCCCGGGGGGTTCTGCCTCACCACTCGTGTCTCTAATTTGCTAAGAGAAACAAGTAGTTATGTGAATACATATTGTCGATCATTTTCGTACAAAACTTTTTCACCTAGCCAATCTTTATTTCTACTTTTAAGAATGCTATTCTCCTATAGCTGCTAGATGAATCTTTCAGTTTTTTGTACCAATTCAAGTAGTTTCTACGAATAAAATATTTGGTGTGTCCGATAAAGCAGTCATTTTATACGCCATACTCCGGATTCTTTAAACCTATTTGTACACTGAATACCGTATTCTTGTCGGCGAGGAAGAGAGAAACCTCGTATGTGAAAATCGGTTCTGACTAATACATCTGTATTAAGTGAATAAGTCAAGAATTGCCTTTCAGAAGTCAGATGTTTGTTTGGTAAAGTAGTTAAAGGGTTCTACCTCGCACAGGATTATGATATCAGTCCAGTATACTTAGAATAGGGAGATATATCGGGCTACTGGCACACGCACAGAGCGAGGGTCTTATGCGGTTATAGTCCTAATCCCGAGTGGGTTGCTGTCATCGCACAGGCAAGTCACGTAGCAGCCTTTGACTTTGACTGAATCAGTTTTAATTTCTGGCTAAATATGCGATGGAGTAACAACGACAACAAAAACCAAATCTGGCCACCTAAACGTAAAGGTCCTTTCTTGTGAAATGAGACAAAGCCGGCTAGAAACGTGACTTAGACAGAGCCGGCACTGAGAGAATTTGAAAAAGTTGTTCTTGCATCCCGAGGATGTTTCTACTGCTTCACCTACAATCACTGCATACGCTGCTAACAACCGAGCCTTTCCATAATTGGTCTGTTTTATATACAGTACATGCCCCTTTTTACAAGAACAACAAAGCTCAAATCGCCTAAAATGAAGAGCAAATTAAGAAAAACCAAAGGCTTAGTCTTGTGAACTTAAAACTCATCTGTATATGTTTCGAGGTTTGGCGTTGAAATTTTTGCGTGTCACACATCCCGTTTTCTTTCTAAACAGGAATCTATCGAACAATATAACTGCTAATAATCAGTGATGGATCCATTGGGAACAATTCATTTGTCTTATACTGGTCCTAGAAAAAGAAATTATTACAGTTAAAGTTGTCACAAATTTGCGAACATTGAGTATCAGCCAAAATACATTATCAAAGACTTAAAGTTAAAAAAGAGCTTGTATGTGCCGGGTTAGTCATTTACAATGGATTTAAAACAGACAGCGGTCTAAATTGTCTTTTTCGAAAGAATTCCATCATTACATTGTTTTTCCCTCCAGTATCATTACAATATACACTTGATCGTCAAGGTCTTTATTCTTCTGATATTTTGGTGTTTCGGATTGTGATAAAAATATTGGTGTACAGCACAAGACCACACACAGCAACGGAATGGTCTCAGATAGAAGTCAGCCAAATACAAACCGCGTAACTGAAGTAAGGGGCCGTGGTAAAATTTGATCACGCTGAACATCATTCTGACGTTAAGAGGGGGTGGGATTCCGGCCAGTTGCATGATGGCCGGAACCAGGCTGATGTTAAGAGCAAGCGTTGATAAAAATAGCATGAAGTCGAAAAAAACAACACAACAATAACCAAATAGATTTTGCGTTCATTTGCGCTATTTTTGTGTTTCTAACGTTTTTTATGTTGTTGTCGCTGATCCAAAGCAGCACAATTTAGCTAGAGGATTTTGCCAAAGGGTTGTTGCACAACCATACTTTAAACTCCCTGTAAGACAAAAAGCAAAACCACTAGCTAGCTGACGTTAAGAGAGGGGGAGGGGAGGGGAGGGGATAGGATGTACACGCCCTTTGTCAGTTTGTGTCAGAATAATGTTACGCGCAATCAGATCGATTTTACGACCTCCCCTGCTTCCTTTACGTCAACTAAAGCTAGCCGTCTCTTTTAAAGAACTATTTTGTTCATTCATCAGTTTATTTTGTATTTATGTATTTATAGTCCTCAATTAAATGACTTCGATTACAAATACAAAACATTACAGATTGACTGCATGTGTTACCAAATACGTTCTTGCGTCAATTATCTAAGTAAAATCGTACATTTGAGTCGACTATTATTTAGTGATCAAGACTGATTGAGATATCCAGTTAACTTTAAAGCTATGAATTACGTTAGAAAACAATCTTCCACAAATCCGAGTATAACCCGTCACCCTTGGAATTCATTATCACAAAGTTACTTATATTTCAAAAGGCACTGTCAGAAATTGCTGACACTATTATGGCTCATATAAATTCTGTCATGTATGGTTAATATTTATAATAATCTGTTGCTTTATAGCGATAAACACTGGTAAACTAGCTTAATATGGGCCGAGTTGATCAACAAAGGCTCATATGGTATGGTTTTCGCCGTTAAGTTTGGTGTAAAGCTGATGTACGTTGCGAGTGTTAGCCCTTCGTCGGGGCTTTATAGCCATAGTTTGCCAATTGATCACGACTTTGCTTTGTGGATATTATATAGTACGTGGTGAATGTGACTAATGGATATCGAGTCTTTTACTGTTAGCACTAGACCAAGTCTCCCTTATGTATACACAGAAGGAGCATCACGTGATGTGTATGACTTTCAAAAATAAGGATTCGAGATTTGGTGTTTAATTTCATTAATTTGATTAACATTGCAGTTTCTAGGTTTTGTTCAAAAGCATGCTCACAAAAACTTCGCTTTTTGAAAAAAAGACATATTTTGTTATAAACAGAACTTGTTCAAAACTTTTGAACAAAACAGCCAATTGCAGCATTATCAAAGATGAAACCAAAGTAATATTTTTTAGGTTTTATATTTCGCTTCTACATTCGTTTCTCTTCAGCTTAGCTTTGTAAGCAATTAACCAATTTCAACCAAAATAACAAGGCCCAAAATTACGGAATTCACTTCCACGAAAGTTTTTCTTGAAAGTTTTTAAAATTAATCTTAAGAAGCATCTCATAGGGTTATGACTCTTTTTTTGCACCAAACTAATAGTCGATATTTCTTCGACACTTCATATTTCTTAGCAGCTATACTTTCATCTTAATACCGCTCCGCATTCATTCTAATTGCTAGTGAACAACTATATCATGCGGTTAATACAATAACAAAGGCAGTTTAAAAATAATAAGCCTCATGGGTTTTTTTAACTGTCTTGTCATCGGACCATCTCAACGCATTGTAAATTTCAGAATGATACTTTGAAACTATTCATATCTTACTACTCACCGGCGAACCTTCTATTTTCTTAACTTTATTGCAGCGATGGTAATAAAAATAAACTTGAACTTGAACTAATTGCGCAGACTGTTGCGGAAAAGATCAAAACATTTCGTGTTTCACAATCATTACGGGTGTCAAAGGATGTTTGTGCACCAACACTTACTTCCACATTTATCTGATTTGTCGATAACAAGTCTTAATGCCATTCAGTTAGGGCTTCATCTAGATGTTTCCACGACAAGATCGAGACTCGAGTGAGCAGCTAATCTACACACAGTTTGTGATAAGACAGTTCTTATACCTCGGGGTAAGTAAGGAGCTCTCGTTTCTCTGTCTTTTTTATTGGCTTGTGTGTCCTTCCACCGTTTGCATACCCGAATGGGCACATTTGGAATTACCTTACTGAGAGGAATACTGGGGTCCTTTTAATCGTCTGTATACCCAACAGACTTGACTATTATAACAGCTTTCTTTATGGACTGACTGGACTGCCAGCAACATCAACTTAAGAAGCTAAAACAGCAGAGAACGAGACAGCCAGGCTAGTCTATCAGTAACCGCTATTCAGTCACGTTAAGTCTACCGCGCAGTCTGAGCCGGTTACAAGTCAAGTACCGAATGGAATTCAAAATTTTGTTTTTGTTCTCATCTTTAAGGGTTGGTTCCACTTCAAGTTATTATCGCAAACTTATTGAAGTACCAGAGAAGCGCTTGCACTGGAATAATGACCTTCTATTTACAGCCCACCCAACTGCAGGAACTAAGGTGAAACAGCGTTTTGCGCAGCTAAGTTAACATTAAACAGTTTGCCGATCTGAGCTGTATTTAGACAGCTACAGTACAACCTCCATTTAGTTTTTGGACCGTAATTTAGAGTGATACTAAGATGTTTCATTCAGGAAATACTCTGTGTTGTAATTTTTGATATAACACCTTAGTTCTACATATAGTACATAACAATAAAAAAATTATTATTATTATTATTGTTATTGTTGTTGTTGTTGTTGTTGTTCTTATTATTGTTATTATTGTTATATTTATTACTATTTTTACTATTACGAATAATAATAATATTTTAATAGTAATACATTTATATGGCGCCTCTCCTTGAGTCAGTTCATATCCATTTAGATAGTGATTTTATAAATAAAATACATAAATATAAATTTCAAAAAGCTAATTTGGTTAAAATGGATAAAAGAAAAGTTAAAAGTTAAGGAAATGCCTTTTTAAAAAGCCAAGTCTTCAGATGGTGTTCCAAAATATCCAATGTCCTTGAGTTTTAAATGTTAGGAGGGAAAGTGTTGGAGACAGGGTTAAGGAGAGGATTTTGATTGGAGGAGGGTCAAAGTGCTGGCAAGGCAGTAAGGTTTTAAAAGGTCACAAACATACTGTAGTACTGGCTTTGTAAGTCAGCAGATGAGTTTTAAAGGAGATTCGCTGCATTATCAACAGGTAATCATTGGATGAGTTCAATAAATATTGAAGTCGTGTTTTCAAACTTAGAAGTAAAACTAGACCAGGAGGCGAGCTGCAGCATTGAAGCCGTGCTAAATGTTGTTTAGTCATGTAATTCTGGCTAACAGTTAAATCAGATTTACTTGCACTTTAATACATTAATTTATATGTAGCGCGAGAAAACATGTCCAATGTTTAATTTCAGCTACATTTGGCCGACCCCATTTCTATTTGTAATCAGCACAGAGCAAAGTAGTTAGATGCAATTAAAACAGAAGATCGAACGGAAGTCGGAATCGGCCTTTGAACGAAGATTTGCAACCCATTACCAGTATCTCCTGCGAATGTTCAGCGCCAGCCAAAAATAGATGCTCCTGTAAACAAAAACTTTCCGAGTGTTTAAATATGATCAGCTTTATCTCTTAAGATTTTTATCTTCTTCATCTCAAAAGCTTTGTTTTGTTAAGGTCTTAAAATTACAAAAAATCTTAACTATGTAGCGAGATAGATTACACCAAACTCTATAAGTTCAAGATCAGCTTTAAGACCTGCGCCGTGGTGTTATCTGAATATGCTTTATATTTGTAACTGAATCTTTTTAAAGATTAATATATCTAAACATTTTTGATGTGTACCATCAGTCAAACATATCATTTGTGGATTGTTTCAAGTATATTTTAAAGTATAGTACTTAGAAGAACTATTGGGCTTTTAGGACAAATAGTGCTATAGAAATACAAGTTATTATTGTTATTATTATTTTATTTTATGGTTATTATTTTATTAAAATTTGCGAGTTCAGACAAACTTAATAGTCTGTTTAGACGTTTTACTTCAGTCGAATTTTACCAAAACAGTTTAAACTTTACAGCACCGAAATGTTTGTTTGAATGAAATATGAACTCCGATGAACTAAAGCCGGTGTTGCCTTCGGGGAAAAAGCTGAATATTCTAACAAACTAAACTAAGTTGTCGTAAAACTATTTAACATTTGTATGAAACAAACTGATCGGATTTCTATAATTCGGTTTGAACGTTAGTTTACAGTAAGGTTTAACGATTTCAGGTAAGTTCAACTGGTAGAAAAGTTTGACAGACGAAGAACCTCGGAGCAAAGGGACATGGGGCATGAATTCATCAGAAATAGTTTTTTATGGCGGAGACACGAAATTCAGTTATGCCGCGTGTCAGTGGATTGAAAAACAAAGCGAATTAACCGGAAAACATATTCATCACGCG
>JAOBYE010015347.1:2653-23458 GCA_025403585.1 Parazoanthus swiftii | reverse complement strand
TATTGAGAACGAGAAGACCGATTCACACGTGACAGCGCTTTGCGCTCTGATTGGCTGAACGTGACAGCGCTTTCCGTCCTGATTGGCTTAGGCGTTTAGTGTCTGAATCAGGAAAAAAAAGAAAAAAAAAGAGCCGAATTTAAGGCTCGCTCGCCTGCGACCGCGAGTAATAATAGGCAATTATCGTACTTGGTGTTTAATATATCAAAGATGAGAAAGTACAGTATTGAGAATTTTTATACCGTGAAGGATAAATGGTATGAACCTGCTGTTACCAGACTTTGAAGATTACAAAAATGAAAAAAAAAAATCTTGATATTACAAAAGCGTTCCGAGAATGTTCTCAATGGTCTCAATCCGGGCCTGGAAGATTTTAAGGGAACTTCGAAGATATTCCGGTGATTTGTCAATGAAGATTTGAAGTCATAAAATGGATTTCAGACAGAACGTAAGTAGTGTCCACGGTCTCCAGTCTCCAGTCTCCAATCTCCAGTCTCCGTTCACTCCTCAGTGCGCACGCACATGAATGAGTTAAAAGGACAATGTATGTATCGGATACAAAGAAGGAGATGTTGGCAAACAATGGATATGTTTTATTTCAGTTTCCCACCGCCCGTAATATCCCTGAACATAGCACGCGGGCTCGTTTGAAAACTATTTCTATATATAGTAAAGACGTCTGTCTAGAAAGAGTCATGTATTGTTATAAAGCGCCTTAGTCTGTCACTACTACTGACACGGAGCGATCCTGAGGATCTCTGAGGCTCTTCATTTGTTTGTGGAAAAAAGGCACAAAGACAAAAAACCCATATAAAAAGGTCTCTCTTTAGCGCTTGCAATCGCCATGTTTTTTTCTAGTACGCTCTGCTACTTTTTAATTTGGAGTGAAAGGGGGGCGGAGCTTAGCCTTTATGGGATCACTCCGTGTTTTATTTTATCACGAGAGTCCTGACATAATAATCCTCACCACCAACAAAAATGTAAGCAGTAACGATCTGTATATATTCAACTTGTGGTGAAATAAATAAAAAAACTTGAGAATTACTAAGGCAAACTGCCACTAGCGATCATATAACTGTTTAATGTTTTCTACACGAGTATAGTCTACTTAGGATCAGTGAAGAAGAGTACCAACCCAAGCTTCTTTTAGAAGTTCACTTTCTTTTCAAGAGCAAAGTGCCCAAGCATAGCATTACAGCTAAATGTTTTAAGAGTTAGGTTGCAAAACATGGTCTAAACAATAAAATTTCATGCCGAATTTTCTGTTCATGAATAAGCCAATTTTGCTTCACTTATCTCTGTAGCGAGCTAGAGGAACCGTAGATGCATAATTAACCGTTGTAGGTTGACCAAAGATTGAGTCATCTCGTACTGCGTTCCGCTTGCGATCATTGATTGTGATAAAATCAAAAGATTTTCGAGTCGTGGCATTTTGGCTTCGTGTTTGTTTTCTTTTTCACATAATTGACAGTGACCGTGACGACATTTTGGGTGTCGCCATTGTAACGTCATTTTCACCCTTAAAACTGCAAAATAGATTTGGTAACAGGATACAGTTTTAACTAAGATCAGTTCATTTACTATCTTTTATCCTAAAATTCTCTTACTGATTTCAGACCTGTTTTTACGATTGACGGTTGGATCGGGCACTGATTCGCAGCCTTACAAATGTTTCTGCAACGTGAAATATTAGTAACAATTCGTTTCGATTTTACTGAAAGAAATTACTTATTTATTGTTTTGTTTAACAGTTTTGAGACCTTAGTAAACGGTTAACGTATTTCCAGGTGAACAGACTAGGCGCGCAAGGCACGCCGGACTGATTCTGGCATATGGCACCATCCCACAACTCCTTGCGCACGCGGTTGCTTTTCCAAAATGGCGTCCAAATTCCAGAATCACGATTCGTGTGTGGTTTTTTTTGCCCGAATTGCTTTCTGGGATGGTGCCATATACCATGGCTGGCTTACTGAGGTCACGTGAGAAACTGCCGATCGTCTGGTTGGTTAATGTTGTGTGTTAGTAATATCTGGTCACTCTTTATACCACCCAGATATTCACCCCTCCCCCTCCCCCACCTTTTGAAGACCAACCGAACACTTCCTATGAATTGGTATATGTTTTTTTTGTAAGAACCTTTTCTATAAGAACATGAAGCTGAGAGTTTCCCAAAGTTTAAGAACATGGTTTAGAACATACCTCAGGCTTAGGAAAAAACTTTTTTTTCGGAAACAGTACAAATTCATGGGAATAATTCATTTCTTTACATGTTACTGCGAACGAACTTGCAAAATGTACGTGTTACAGCTAATGTTGATTGCATGTAAAATTGATTGCATCTACAATGTATAACAAATAGAAATCTCTTCAGGGAATATACCTTTAGAAAAACGTTGTCCGGCCAGACAGAGTCTCAGAGTGTTTGATACACATTCTAATTTCCTCTTCCTCTTCCAGCACGAGTAATTTTAACCCTTGGACGACCGATCTGTTTTTACTAACATTTAAGTCCAGGGGGAGGGGGGTCAATTGAACCCCCCTGATTTTCTAAATGGTGCACGTAAAAGATTGAGCAGCTTTGGGTTAGTTAATTACTTCTCATAACAACAATCAAGTTTTAATTAAAAGCTGTTGCTATGGCAACAGTTGATTTACAGCATGTCCGCCATTTTAATTTTTTTAAATTTACAGCATGTCAGCATGATTTTTAGAAAACATGTATCAGAGCCTCAAGTAGGAAAATAATGAAGAATAAAATGGAAAAGAAGAAACTAGAACAAATTTTGTCATAAAAATCTCGTTTTCTGAATCAAACTTTAAATTACATAATTAATTTGCATAAATTTTAAGTGATGACGTAATCTCATTAACTTCAAAATGTGTGTTCATGAATGGACTACCTTTAATCGCTTCAAAGCTACAGACTTTAGGGTGGAAAACCTTGGGGGGAGGGGGGATGGGTCATTTGATCCCCCCCCTCCCTTGGACGTTCGAGGGTAAAGAACATTTTAAGAACATTTGAGGCTAGAATATCTTAATTATTAAGAACATTCAGCTTCGGCCCAAAAGCAAAGGTTCTTACAAAAAAAGAGTGTAAACCCACAGCCTTTTGGCGGGATTTTATGGTGTGTTAAATACTTTTAGAGTAACAAGTATTCTTTGAAAATATCAAACGAATGTAGGACTGGCGGCAATAGTGAGTTTCCTCCTGCCAAAGAAATTTCTATCAATATGGTAGTTTTTAAACACTCATTTCTCCGAAACTGGACCAGCCTCGGGAACCCAGGGCGTTCGAACGGCAAAATCGAGGACCCTTTCCTCTGCCCTTTTTTTTTTCTCTCCAGTCTTTGCCCTTCCCTCGGCGTTTTAATACTCCGTTTGTCTTCCCTTTCCGACGCCCCTGGGTTTCCGAGGACTTATTCTGTATTGATTGTTATTTGTTATGCTGTATGCGTTAAAAAAAACAATTTGAGCTCATCACAAATCTGTTTATACTTTTAAAAGGGAGCTTTCTCACTGAATATGACCAGGAAAGAAAATAGAAAATATGGTATGCGTATTTGCAGATGCATTGCTAATGAACCAGTTTGTTATTCAAAACCATGAGGCGGTAACTAACGTCACCAGGACACCAACAGCAACAAGGACCGGACTTTTTGCGAGAACGTGGGCACGACTTCGACCTGAAAAGAAGTCCAAAAAATTAAACTTTGCCTCTAAAAACATCAACTTTATTTTTTGGTCAGGATTTTATGTACATTCAAAGTAACACAAACAGACGAACACTTATGCTCTTAAATGTTTTTCTTTATTATTATATGTCAGACACTTCGGGCGTTCTGATTGGCTCTTGAGCGGTCTGGATCTCTCGTAATGCCCACGGGCATTACGGGCTATTGTTAATGACCTATGCGTGCGCATAACCGGATGTTCGAAACAAAATATTTCCGTAGAACAAAATAATTATTACTAGAAGTTAGCAATGCTGAAGGAAGTGTTACGAGTTACTTACTGTAAAGTTCAAAAAGTAGAGAAGAAAAGTAAGCTATTGTGATTGTCTTTGTTTGTCGAGCCCTCATTCCCGTCCGACAAAGTTTACATTAATTCTATTACCGTCTATTCAGCAAAATGTATTGGTGCAAACAAATATTGGCTCTTTTACTCATGAGCCACGGCTCAATCGAACACAGCGAAGCCACTTGCAATCGACGACAAAGTTTACATTTATTTTAATGCAAGTTTCAGCATATTGATAAAAAAAAAGATTGGCTCTTTTAATACTCACGGCTCAATCGAGAGAACAGATATATAAACAACAAAACCAACTGCGATCGATTGAGAATGTTGCATTTATTCTAATGCCCGTCTATTGAATCATATGCATTGATGTAAACAAAGATTGGCTCTTTTACTTACGGCTCAATAGAACGTACAAATATATAAACAGCGAAGCCTCTTGCAATCGTTTGACAAAGTTTGTATTTATTGAATGTTGTAATGCCCGCTTACTGAGCGTACACATTGATGTAAACATGAAGGTTAACCGAGTACGATTGCCGCTGTGGACTTATATTTTGCACTCTTCTACATATGAGAAACATTTAAATTTGTTTGATAGCTTACCTTGAGCATCTGCGACGACAAAGTAGTGCTTCTCGGCCGGTTGGCCCTCTCCCGCCCGGTTCACCGCGAACACTTGGATTCGGTACCTAACGCCCGCTGCAAGCCCTGTCACTGTGTGTTGAGTGTCGGTCAGACCTGGGATGCTGACTTCCTTTCCCCGGTCATTGCTCCCCCTGACCTCTGTGTAGACCACGCGGTACCGGAGGCTCGCGTCACCACCGTCGTTAGCTGGTCTCCTCCATTTCAGAACCATATATGTGGTTTGCAACGTTTTCTCAACCGGTGAAGTAATGTTTGGACGCCCTGGAGCGCCTGATGTGGATCAAACGTTGTAACGAAAAGAATTACAACTCAACCTTCTTTACTGGATGTTATGCCATTTCAGGCGAAGTCGCAATGCGATAAATAAAGAAGAAAAGTCAACAAGTAAAGAAAGAAAGGAAGCTTTAAGTGATTAACTGACTGATTGGTTGGACAAGTCGTTGACATTGGAGAAGATGAAGTAATCTATCGAAACGTATAGCTAAAAACCTTTTCCATAAAAATGCATGTAAGCTGCGAACGTCAAAAAAATTGCAGGCAAATCATTCTTCTCACTCACAGAAAGATTTCCCCCCTACTCTTTGAATCTAAATGATCAAATCCTTAGTGCAAAGGAGAAGGCACTCACATAAAGATTTCCTCCTACTCTCTGAATCTAAATGATCAATTCCTTATTGCAAAGGAGAAGGAGCTCACAGAACGATTTCCTCCTACTCTCTGAATCTAAATGATCAATTCCTTATTGCAAAGGAAAGGCACTCACAGAAAGATTTCTCCCTACTCTCTGAATCTAAATGATCAATTCCTTATTGCAAAGGAGAAGGCACTCACAGAAAGATTTCCTCCTACTCTCTGAATCTAAATGATCAATTCCTTACTGGAAAGGAGAAGGCACTCACAGAAAGATTTCTCCCTACTCTCTGAATCTAAATGATCAATTCCTTATTGGAAAGGAGAAGGCACTCACAGAAAGACTTTGCAGTGACCGAGGCTTCTGCGGCTTCGCTTTTTGTAAATGCATTGTGGGCCTCAACTTTAACATGATAACACTGCTGGCGCTTGATATTGTCTGTGTGCTGATAGGTGGTGACGGGAGAGAGAACGGTCCCGCTGTAGACCACGGCGGCGTTGTCGTCCCTGATATGAATGGAGTATTTGGTAACTGGCAGTCCGCCATCGTTGGAGGGTGCGATCCATCGCAAAGTTACACTGTTGCATGTCGCAGTCATCTGTAGACTCGATGGTTTGTCAGGTTTTGTTGCTGAAAAGTGTTACAAGAACACATAGTTATCGTCCATCACTCTACCATTTTGAAATAGTGATAATAGTAGTAGAAGTAATAATGTCGTAATCAAACTTACTTGCCTGAACTACAAGGGAACTCCCCCGCCTCACAGCTATTTACTCATCAAGCATTCGTTTTTACCGTTGGAAAAAATATATTAGAACATAGCTGGCAATTTTTCGCGCGCTTTTGTATGGCGCGAGCGTGCATCTATAACTCGATAGACGCACGCCCGTGCGTCTATTAAATCGCGCGATCGCGTTCAACCAATAAAAATGCTCAGAACGGTTCGGGAGAATTTTGTTCTTTATCAGCTTACGTGCATTTTTTCTTATAAAAAATGCTTAAAGTGACAGAGGCAATGTTCTAAAAGAAATGGTCCATACTTAATTGTGCGTCTATCGAGTTATGGATGCACTTGGGAAGTTGGGAGAGCACTCGAGAAGCTAAAGAAACACTCGGCTTCGCCTCGTGCCACTCTAACGCATCTCTCGTGCTCTCCCAACTTCTCGCGTGCATCAATAACTCGATAGACGCACGCTAAGCATGGACCATTTCTTAATTAATTTGGTTTTGCAATGATTTTGTCAATAGAGCTTATTGCATGTACGGCTGAAAAAAGAATCAACCCCTCCCCCACATTTATAGCAGAGTTAGCAGTCCATCGCCGAAGGTTAAGTCTTCATCTTTTATCCCAGGGGGGTTTCATTTACTTTAGCGACAGGTAGACAGAACGTTATTATGACGCAAACCCACTGCAAAATGCATTGACTCATGTAAGAGAATTGAGGTGAGTGGAGTTGGTGGGGGCACAGGGGTGTCGGAACTTGTGAGAAAGGAAGTAAAACATGGAAATATGACATCACCTCCGGTTAAGTGAGATAAAAGAAGGCGAAAAAAGGGAAGGCACAGCCCACTCCACAGCTCCTGCACGCCACAATGAAAGTGAAATCTAATCTAGCAACGAAAGTGCCACAAAGCTGAATGTAAGACTTACGGTCAACAAACAGATGGACCTCTTCTTTAACGACGATCAGTTTGTTGTTCTCGTCCCTCGCCCCGTTCAGGGCTTCGCACACGTACTTTCCCATGTCGCTCCGCTCCACTTTCTCAAAGACAATACTGCTTTGGTTCACTTCTTGCTGTAGAACAAAATAAAAGGTACTAGAATAATTGACTAAGAGCTCACTTGCAAATAGATAAACATACATGTTTTCCTCAAGTTGCAAAATATAATATTTGAAAACTAGGTGAAACTATAACAAACCATTGCGTTAGCAAACTATAACATTGAAAGTATCGAGCTGTGAAGTAACAGACCAACTTTTTGCCATTCTGAATTCTGTCAGCGTCAATAACTGTTTCAATAAATATAAATGAAAATAGAACACACACAAGAGCAGACTGCTCAAGTCATGTATCGGCGACTATTGTACTGCAACATTACGCTTGCCTGAATATATTCAACAAGCGCACGATCCTGCTTTACTGCAAGTAACTAAGCAAGTCAGAGCAACGTAAAAACTACACGACCCTAAAAGATGCATATCAAGAATATTCTACCTGGATTTTATTTAATTATGTATAATACACTAAGAAATTAAACTCTACGCTCCAAAAAAGTGCTACAATTTTTTAAATATGCTTTGGCAGTGCTTTTTTTAAAAAAATATACTCCTTTGTTCTGGTTACGCTAGCATAATCCGCGAGCCCTCACTGCAAACCATCGCTGCCATTGCCAGTACAAAGACTAGCGGTCAAGTTTCCTTGTGGGTTAAGGGAACGGAGAAAAAAATTAAATTGAGAAGGGGATAGAGAACTAAAACCCCGTCCACACCAATGCTTAAACATGTCTTAAAATTGTTTAACTAAACAGGTTAGCACAGCAACACTTTCGGCTCAAAATTTTTGTGCTTCCTAGTTAAAAGCACTTTTAAAAGTCAGTTTCATTAAACATGTTCGTGTGTGAATGTGGATAAAAGACTCGTATAGCTGACTTGCTATGCTATGCCAGTGACTCAGAACGTAAATAATGATATTATAACTGATTACGCCTGTATTGGTTGGCTTGTACTTCTTGCGTGCAACATGCTTCGAAGGAGGAGCTTATTTTGGGAAACGCGGTATACGGCCATATAACAAACTATTGCGATATCACATTGTATTCTGCTGAATCAGAAATGTCCGTTGGTAAGGGGCCACTGACTACATTTTTTCCGTTCAAGGCTTTCTATTTTGCTGAACGCTATAGAAGTTTATTTCGCTAGAATACAGGGCTTTTAAATTGGAACTAAGCTGTGCAGGTTTTTTTTTCTCGTTGGCTTGCAGGATATTTCTTCCCAAAATACCCACCTCCCCTCTCAAAATTCTAACGGGTAAGATTAAACACATCGCGTTTGACATGATCACACCAGGCCAGTTCATTCTACAGGGTTTATACTGCAACTGGAACGCACCTTTTGATCTTTTACAACAAATCCATCTCTCATCCACACTACACTCGGCATTGGATCACCACCCGATGCGCTGCACGTCAGGACTGCTTTGTCACTGAATTTCTTGAAAACTTCACTCACTGGGTTAAGCTTTGGTTTAACTATTAAAATAATGATGTATGATCATGTATGATCTAAACAGCTAACTCATAAAAGTTTCAGCACCCATATTTATTAGATGAAGAGTATTCAAAACCCATCGTGTACTGGCTGTAGTTTGGAATAGCTAAGTAGGCTTGACAACACAAAGGTTGACAAGCTCAGATATACCAAACGGATTGGAAGAGTATCAATTCAAACACTGACATCTCCGACTTTTTAGATATGCTCAAACATAGTAAATGCTAATATTATTGTTATTATTGTAATTTTAGCTAGTCATTTACACTTATCATTATGTTATTATTATTGATATTTATGTTACCATTATTGGGCAATATTATTACTATTATTTTGATATACGGGGTAAAATTAATTAATATTGATTGGCTAAGAGCAAGGGCATTTTTTCTTAATTGAGGGCAGAATTACCTCGCTGCGATTGGACACTGGTTACCTAGCAACGGCGTCCCGTTTTGCAACAGTCGATAAAAACACCATTCAAAATTTAATGGTATCCAGTGAAAATGAAAACACCAGAAAAAGCACAAAAGTGGGCAAACACAAGGGAAGTCGAGCCTTAACTAGTCAGAGAAGAGTTAGAAAGTGACGCTCTTGACAAAATACTGTCAAGATTTTTCGCTGCCGAAACCCGGCGAAATAAATCTTGCCCTTTTAGTATCATAAACATGTAAGGGAGACGGTTTGGGCAACTTTGGAAGAAATTGAAAACACAAGTGAAATTAATCCCAAATTTTAAGAGGAACCCATATGATTACCTATACTTATTGTTATCTTTATTTATTATTATTATTATTATTATTATTATTATCATTACTATCATTGTTATTATTATTATTATTATTATTATTATTATTATTATTATAGTTTTCATCATCTTCGTTATCTTCATTATCATTATTATTACTGTTTTATTTTAGCTAGTCATTCATACTGTCAGATAGTCAACCAATCAGTCAGTCAGTGTCTCAGTAAGTTAGTCATTACTTACTTGCTAACTGACTTACCATACACACGGGTTATCTTTGCTGAACAGCTTTTCACCGTTAAAACTTCATTCGAAGCTTCACAAGTGAAAACAATATTTGCATCAGCCGATTTAACTCCAGTAATCGTAAGGAATCCGCCCGATACACTAAAACGCTTATCAGCTAGGTCGTCAATAGTACTGCCGTTTTGGTCAATCCATTTGATGGTTGGTGCTGGTTCCCCCGTGGCATTACATCGGAATGTTGTGTTATAACCCGCAGTGATTTCTCTTGTACTTTGAGGCGGCACTGTAATGGTGAGGGGTGCTTGAATAAAAAAGTAGCAGTTAGTTGCTGCACTTGTCAGTCAACTTACATCAACATTAATTCCCATTTTCGGTTTTGGTTCAGTTTTGGAAAACGGGTAACTCCCTTTAGATATTGACTGTAAACGACAACAAACTTTATTTAAAATCAATTTGATGACTATAGAAAATTGTCAAATTAGTTAGATAGTGCAGACCACCAAAACGAAATATCAGTACAGAAAAGTAAAGTAGAAGATGGTCTTTAATAAATCATATGTACTAAGTGCGAGTAATTTACATTTTCGTACTTGACTGCTAAAAACAACTCGAATGCAAGCGCAGAATACTAAAAAAGTCAGGAACAAAACAAAAAACACAAAGACAATAAAACTGCTCATGAAGTGTTGTCCTAAAAGCCGATAAAAACTATTTTCAGTTTCAAATGCTCGCCGGGTTCATATGACCTACCCCTGGATTGGTGCAGAGTTTCAACACGGCTTTCCCTATTTTGCCCCTGACGAACACCATTTATCCCCTTCTCCCCAGGACATTTCGACCTTTCCGAATAATTATCATGATGCACACAGCGCCGTTGTTCTTCAAATTTAAAGTATACAATGTGTTGGAAGCACTGTATCACTGTAACTCAAGAATCGATTATTTCGCACTCGGTTATTTGGCAATAATAACGCCAAACGGTTCCGTTTGCTCGGTATATGCAATAAATACGAAAGCGCTGTTAAACTTGCCGCAACATTTGAAATCTGATCTATGAAGAAACACCTGATTCAACTTTCTCCAATCATTCCCCTCGCGCATTCAAAGATGGCGGAGATCTTGAACAAGGCTCACTATGACACATACCTGCTCTCTTCAGCTCAATAGTGTGGTTTGCTCTCCCATTCTTGTTGCTAGCAGAACAAAGATACGTTCCAAAACTATTTTGTTTGATGTCGTTTATCTCGTAAGAGACTGTCATCTTCCCTTTTACCAGCTCAACACCGTTTCTTGTCAGAGTGATGTCGGGTGAAGGATACCCGAGGAACTCGCAGACAAGCTGCACAGGTTTTCGGTTGCCAATGGTCGAGTATAGGGGAGTCTTGGACTTCTTCTTGTTTAATTTTGGGGGAGCTAGAATAAATTATTTTCCAGACATTAAAGAAAAGTACAAAAAAGTACTAACAACTTTAAACTCATAAGCGTCAGATTTTAGTGATGGTGCATATCTTTCTGAAAACTGAAAAATTATCAGGTGGTGTATTTTTTCAAGCAACAAAATGCAATCAAAAACATTTAATCAACGATTATAACAACCAAAACTGTATGTCTATCTTTTGACAAAGGGATGATACTGTCTAGTGTTAATCCGATCTGCTGGACTAACTTGTGCTATTTCTACGGAATCTAAATTTTCTTTGCTGTAAATGACGTATTCGACTTTAAGATTCCAGTCTTTTCTGCGCCCTTATTTAGGGTTTTCTAATCTGTTTAGCAGTATTAAACGACCTCTAAATAAAGTTATGTGCCAGGACAAAAGAGTATAAAAATATTTGAATTAAACAGATAACACTTACAGGTGACAGAGAGGAAAGCTTGCTCCCTTGTCACAATAATATTGCCCTTCTCGTCCACAGCACCATAGGTTGCTTCACAGACATATTGTCCAGTGTTTTCAACCTGTGCTCTCTCGAACACAACCGAGCTTCGACCAGGGGTTTGCTGTGAACAAAACGAAAATAAAAAAAAACATATATATCACCCTATCAAATTCATCATGCGTGTTGTATAACGAAATATTTATAATCAAATTAACGACCTGACAAGTTACAGTGCCTCAAATGTCTTACGTAGCCGAAAATGATTATGATCCCCCGTTCGTCTTCCCCGATACCCCCTTCCCGAGGCCTCTTTTACTTCCCCGATACCCCCTTCCCGAGGCTTCTCTTACATACCTGTTGGTCTTGGAGATCGACTCCGTCTTTTTTCCATACAACTTTTATTGGTTCATCGCCCGCTGTTGCAACACAGTCCAGCGTTGCTTTTTCCTCAAGCACTACGTTCAGATCATCCACAGGCTTCAGTTTTGCAATAGCTGTTACAAAAATAACAGAAAGATTCAGTATTTAAGAAACGTACACATTTTTGCTGTGGTCAGTGCTCTAACAGGCTTTGGATAAAAGTGAAGTTGGGGATGGTAACATGTGACAAAATTATAGTCTCGGGGCCGGTGGACCTTGGAATTTAGAGGAAAAAGCGTCATATGAACGTTAGAGATATTCTTTACAACTGATGCACGGTTTTGATATTATTTACAAAATGTGGTGAAGACTTACTGCTTGCAGGTACTGGCTAAAAATAAATGACGCTCCTTCCCCCTTCGCAAGTCCCTGACTGAAAAGGAACGTGGCCTTCCCACCATAACATGACTACCACCCTCATCGCAATAAATGATCCGTCCCTGATGAAGTACGCAGCAGCATCAATAGGGTTTATTTTAACTTCAGTTTCACCCCCACTACGTTGCACATGTCACGCAATAACCACCTAACAGCAGAATCGCATCTCTTTATGGCAGAGAGAAACTATTCAACGACACAATCTACAATGGATCAAAATCTGCTGTTGATAATGAAGCCCCTTTTGGCGTCTGGTTTGTTTGATAATAATCTGCTCAAAGCTGAGAGATGGATAGAAAAACGAGCAGATGGCTGGATAAAGCGAAGTCGCAAAATCAACATTGTTTTTCTGCGTTAGTAGAAAACTAGTCTTTGTTTCTAGTCTTAATTTCTTTTCGAACGACGCATATCGATCCGGGATCAGTATCAACATCAGAAGAATGTTATTGGCTGACATTTGCCCCGTGAAAGTGTACTACGTGACCTGTTTTAGTCAATGACGACATTTTTACTAGAGTTAAGGTAATATAGAATAATACGTATTTAACTGCCATGCATCTAGTCTTACCCCAAACTTTAGTAATCGTGGCATTTGCTGTGTCTTGTCCCACATCGTTTGTAGCTTGACAGATATACGTTCTAGCAGCATCGCTTTTTATCACACTAGAAATCGTCAGATTTCCATCAGAGATGGAGAAACGATTGTCAAGCAGCCCATTTATAAGCACGCCGTTTTGATCAATCCACTTGATTGTCGGCTGTGGTCTTCCTATGGCACTGCACTTGAACGTTGTGCTATAGCCTTCAGTGAGTTCTCTTGTAGCTTGAGGGCGAACTGTAACTTGGGGCTTTTCTAGAAAATGATTTTCAAAGAGAACACTGAGTAACATCTGGCTATGAAGCTGAGCTCCTTATTTCTCTGCATTCCTTTCGTTTATTTAACAGCTATTGCACGAAGTTGCGCGAAATATCTTGATTTAACAGTGGGGAAACTGATAAAATTTATGATACTTCTCTACTTTTCGCCTTTTTGTTTTCACTATTTTTTTTGTTCAGCAGTGTTGTTAGATCTTCTCTAAGGGCTCTAAAAGACTCTATCATTACCATGTTCAAACGGTTTGCGCATTGACGTTGTGTTAAAGGAGAAATACACTACCATGGATTACAACAACAACAACAACTTTATTCGCACTTAGTATTTGCTTACAAGTTTTATATACACATCTGTAAATTAATACAAGTGCTAGGACTCCAGAAGTAGTAAATACTAGTCGGGTCTGGAGCCCTAAAATTGCGCAAGAGCAAACCATTATTTACAGGCAGTTATATAGTAAGTAAAGTAAGTAAACTCAAAAAACCTTCAAAAGCATTAATCTTCCTGTATGGGCACTAAAATAGGGAACAGTATCTCCGACAATCCGCAAAAATTTTCAAATCGGAAAATATGAACGAATTTTTGTTTCAAATTTTACAAAACCAGAAGAGTTATACAGACACGGAAACTCTCATAAAAGAAGTGAAAAAATCTTGATATTTGATTTACCATGGGCTTAAGATCTCGATGGTATTTCAAAATTATAAAAAAAAATTCAAGCTTTCTCATTTTTTCCGTTATTTTTCTCAATTCGTGTTGTTAATGTAAATGCAAACACGTTTCTATACTACCTGACTCGATTAGTTTTCCTAAAAGCATAGTTTACGTTGCAGTATTGTCTTGTAGTTTATTAAATTAAGAATTGCTGTTGTTGAAAAAGAAGACAACTGCAGGTGACGCAGTGGTCACTCAACCAATCAAAAGAAGAAAAACTTGTGAATTGGATGATAAGGTGATCTGTTCTATAATACCGGCTTAAACTAGTAAAATATACTTTAGAATGGATTTTAAAGGACCATTTAATCAAAGGTTTTTATTCCTCTTGGAACTAAAAATAATTTAAACAAAAAAATTGTTGTAGAGAAACTCGAAAAAGAGACATGCACTTGGACATAATTCAGCTTCTAATGACGTCCAATGGTCAAGTGAAAATGTATTTGCTTCTTAAAACTGTAAAAAGCTGAAATTTAAAAAGTCATACACAGTTATGCGTATCTTAGGATATACTGCTAAGAAGGTTATTTTCACAAACCTGCAGCATGTTATATAAATATGCGTGTTGAAACAAGAGTTTTTTTGTTAAGTACACGTAGATATAATTACTAAAATTGCGGTATAATTAAGGTTTGCACTAACTTTGACTCACGGTACAATGACCAAGTTTGTGTTCTCGACAGTACTTAACTTACCATTGCTAATTTCGGGTACATGTAAGTAGATTCCTTATCAACTTGACGTTGAAAAGTATTTATCAGCTATAATTTCTAGATACTTACGAATCACTGACACTTGTATCGAAACATCTTTGAGACCAATTCCCTGGGTAATACTACAGTCATATTTCCCTTCATCAGAAACCTCGACTTGGGATATTTGGAGGGAACCATCTTCCAGTAGGAGGAATCGAGGTTGGGATGCAGTGTCAAACAAGACACCGTTCTTTTTCCATACAAAGTTTGGTTTTGGATATCCGTACGCTTCCAGTCGGATGACTCCTTGCTTGTTAAGAGAAAGTTTCTGTAGTGGAGCTGGATTTGCAACGACTGAAAAGAGTAAGTATAGCCAGTTACTATACCACGTTAATTGTATTTTCAGTGTTGCCATATATTACATTTTAAAATTATTTTACCCCTAGTTCTCCCTAATAGTGTAACAACATCATGAGCGACTCTTAAGGAGCTAGTACAGCTACGGCTCAGACAACATCTACTTAAAACCAGCTTTCTGTTTTTCTCTTCTCTTTCGTTTGTCACCCGTTTTTTCTTATTGTTCCTTTACATGAAAGAGTGCGAATCGACCGAACTGCAGACCCTGGTTGTAAAACAGAACTGATAACGGAACAATTTGTGTATTCGCGTTTACGTTCTCCAGAAACCCCAAACCAATGGTTCTTACGTTGTGACTTCGAACTCGACGATGGCCAGCTGGTCACTCAGTTTGGTGCATGTTCACATGCAGTGAATTGTCTTCTTTACTTAAGCCTTTTGTTTTGCTCCTTCCACGTAGCCGTTGTAGCTTATTAAACTCCCATATTTTTGATAGACAACTGCAAACATATTTTTAAACTTGAAACTCAACTGGTACAGTATGTTGCGGCTAGGTTATGTTTGCTATGCCTCTTGTTACAAAATTCTATTTTATGTTATGTTACATTATGTTATGTTATGTTATGTTAGACTCACGCATGTGACATGTGCTTTATTATATGGCTGACTGATTTCGCGTGCTGTGATTGGTCATTTTCAGATCCGTAAGTAGCCGTGCGGACCTCTACTTTTGGAGCGGCTGTCATTTACAGCCTCACTTGCTTCACATGATCAACAAAGCTATATAATGAAAATCTTATTAGCTTCGTTTGCTCGGTCCGTACGGCAAGTTATGGATCCTCATTTTTTCCTTCCTTGTTTTCATGGCCTGCGCGCTTCGCGCTTGGGCCATAAGTGGAAGGAAAAAACTCGGTCCATATCTTCCCGTACGGACCTCGCACTCGGCTAATAAGAGGTATGTATCATGTGGCATGCAAGGCATAGCCTAACATGGCAGAATGTTACTCAATAAATACTATACTAGGTAAACGCATCTGTCTGAAGTTGATTGCCGCAACTAGTTTTTGCGCTTGTCTGGCAAATTGAACAAATAGTTGCAGCTGTTCTATTTTTAAATGCCTGTGAAATTTAAACCATCGTAAGTCGCAAAGCTACAGTCACTACAGCACCGGAGTCAAAAGTTGCTTTAAGGATTTTCGTTTTTAACCGCCATTGTAGTTGGGTGATCTTTTTGTTGACTAAATATTAAGGTGACTATCAATACTGATGACGTCATTGTTTAACAACATTTTTCCACCTTTGCAAGTTATAGCAGAAACCCAACAGCTAAAAGAGTGCACAAATGGAAAACGCATGCGGCACGGTTCGTAGTTTCTAAAGTTTTAAACCTGATATGTTCAATACTTTGGAACCGTTTGCCTTTGGAAACGTCGCAAATTACAGATAATGTGAGGCCTTAGGTAAAAGTTGCAATTGAAGCAAGTCATAGATATCTTTATAAATTGGAAAGTTTTTGAACACTCATTTCCTCGAAACTACTCGAAGTCAAAGAACTAGTTTTCTGAAAGTTGAAAACCAAAGTTGAGTTTATGGCATCATTGATGTTTCCAGGAATACGTGGTTCAACAAGGCAATACCATGTGTACTTTGTTAAGTATTTCCAGTATCATGCAGTAAATAAACAATTCAGTATTTTTTTTCCCATAATCTAACTGTGTTCACCTTATAGAAATATTTTCCCGCCAAGATAATCTCTTGGCAGCATTTCACTTATGAGAGTAACTTATAATACTTTAGTAATGAGTAGCACACAATGTAGCAATGACTTCATCATAAACCCGCCTCCCTGCTTCAACAAGCGAATGCACTTACAGTTCACCTTGATAGTGAAAGTTCTTTTATTTGTATCTCCCCTGCACTCGTACACTCCACCTACAATCGCTGGATCGATTGCCTGTAACACGAGATAGTGCCTGGTTCCCTCGCTCTGGACGTGTGTCTGTTGGCTGGTATCGGTCGAAATCTTCCGTCCTCGAGGGTCATACCATCCGTCAAAAGTCTCTCCGGCGGTTACGTCACACCAAAGTCTAAGGGTGTTCCCCTTTGTTGTACTCACGCTTGCAACTGGAAGTGAAACATCTGCTTCTGCAGTCGGGAAAACAATTATAGTCAGTTAATAAATTGCTTAAACAGGATTGACTTTGGTTCTCTTTTGACATATTCAGGGGTTCGGTCAATCAGCGACCTTAGCACTCAGTTAAATGAAAGTTGAAATGAGTTTGGCACGAATAACCACAAGGGAAAGAGAACAAGTAAAGTTCATTAAAATTGCTAAGTTAAGCGGTCTATCAAAAGTTAAAAGCTCTTGAGACTGTGATAACGTAATGTGTTCGGCGTTATTGTGTTGCTCTCCTTGGTTTTACGCCGCTGAAAATAGTCTCTTGTTCAACTGGCATCACTCTAACCGTGAATTGTCACACTCTCGGCAAAGTCAACATTTTGGCCCATTTGTTATTTAATCAATACCTTTCGAGGTATTTACCTTCTCAAGATAGTGAGATCGACACGTTTTAATTTATCTCTTAAAAGAGATACGCGAGCGAACAGAAATTTAGAACTGAGAAAACAGTCTCGGTGTCTTGAATGTGTTTGATATATTTTCTTCGGTAAGTAGCGCAATACAAGTAACCGAACACCTTCAGTCCGTTTGAGCTTCCGAAAGCTCTGCGGAAAGCTTGCATCAATATGAATGAAAGACTAATGTCAATAGACGTGTGCGTGTGCCATAATAGTGATGTCAGGGGTTAGCGTCATTCAAAAGTAACTATTAAGTCCAGAGGCTATTTTTGGGAGGCCTATGCTATTACGCGCATGTGTGATAGATACTCCCATTCCCAGATATCGTAATTTACATATCAATAACAAAGATTTGCACGGCTGAAACACACTGTATAGAAATTGCTCGCCTCTCGCTCGATTTTGTAGCCTGCGCCGCAGACAGTCTAAACCGTTGGTTTACACCACCCTTTGAACACAAACAAACCGGCTGCAACGCAGGCTATCGATTTGGGAGTTCAAGCCTCACTAGGTGAATAAACTACTTACAACTACTTGATAAAACTTGTTATGCTTTGTTGTTTTATTAAAGCAGTAGCTCAGATACTATCCCGTCTGGCACAACATATTGAAAACAGCTATTTGCAATGACGGTCATCGTCTGAGGGTGGTGTTTTAACACTCACAAATTTGAAAAATTTTACAAACAAATCACAATGTGATTTCCCTTTCAGTTCGGCTCTGTGTACAATATTGTTGAAGGGGGATTAGTTTCATATAAGTTTCACAAGCGGAAGACGCTGAAGTGGGCGTCTTTAAACTGATCTGATTCATTAAGAATTTATAAGTAACCTGCTAAGTGATTTCTGCTGAGTTGAGCACATGCTTAGAAAAGTTGACAAGTAACAGTTTTTGGAAGTTTTGGGATTGTGGCATAAACCCTTTATTAGCTGATCCTGTGTTTCCAAAAACGGGGACGTAAAAATGAGTCCGAAACCAACCAAAATATATACAAATAATCGAGTTTACGAAATCAATGAATAGTGTTGATTAGTTGATTAATAACACTAACATCCAAATTTTCATCAGGACTTGAAACAAATGGTTTCCCGATTCGCGACCACCTGTGTGGTTGTTCCAAACAACAACAGAGAAGAGAGCAGTACTCGAATCGCACCAGAAAAAACCCACAGCTTCTTGGCTTGTTTCCTTAATACCCACTTTAAACAACTGACAAAACATGGAGATTTTTCGCAAACACATTTTAATAATATTTTTTTTGGAATAACTATTCATTGCAGAATAACTAATCAATGTTTTGGAATAACTCGACCGGTAGAACAGCGGGTGGAAGTGAGAAAAGTCTGTAAACAAAAACAATATCATGATGACAAAAACAGATTTGACAGAGTACATGAAAAAACGTTCACCAACTAAAGAGCATATTGTTACACTTTGCTTGTCTACCCTTGTCATCACAATAAAAAGACACTCAGTTCTCTAGAGCTTACGTGATTTCAGCTTGTGCTGAACCACTAAATGACTTTTTACGTGCCTGCGCTAATCTGAATTTAAAAATGCCTTGTCCCGAATGTTTTGAAAGACTTGATAGAGAAAAACATGACTTGCATTTCCTTTAAACTCTCTCCTTTTTACATCTCGTGACTTCAGTATTTTATAACAAAGAGGCTTAACGTCAATGTAACTCATTCTATTTCATTTTAGGAAGTAACAATAGTCGAAGAGGTATCTGGTAATCTCCTTTTCATTTTATGCTTTCGCCAAGTTGTTTTTACGAATATGGTACACAGACGCCAGACGTCGATGTGTTTGTATTTGCATTGATACAAAGTACTTTGTATCCACTGCATTGATATACAGTAAACTTTTTTCAGTTTTTGTTAGGTTTTACATCCAGTGAAATCGAAAGGTTACTTAAGGCATTTTGACTTGCATGACAAAGACCTAATTGGTGAATTGACACAATGCAATATTTACTGATACCTCACCGAATTTCATGTAGGTAAACACTGCTGAGTTAGTTACTTCTTACAACATTCGACTTACTTGTTGAGCTGACCATCAGACATAAAAAAAACACCAATACTGCCTCCCTCGGGAGAGCCATGTCCTCCGAGAAACTCTAACCAATTTGTAGAGTTATAAATTCCGTTACTTCTTAGAGGGAGTCTTGAGAGCTTGAAAACAGCTGGAAGATTCGGTAATCTGGTAAAAACCAAAATCACAGGGAGTTATCTTCGACTTTCCTTAGATCAAGATGATCCGAACTTGCACCACTGATACTTTTAACGAGGTTGATAAAAGATTGGTGAAGGCAAATGGGAGGTCTCTCCTTCGCATATTCACAAAAGGCTTCAAAACAAAAGATTAATTCAAAATTTAGCATCGAGTTTGGACTCCGTCTATTGGTTGTTTTGAAGCAACAAAAATCCCTGGTTGCATCGAAGGCGTGGCCCCAAGTCCATTAATTCACCACAGCAGAAGTTATTGTGCTACCGGCACTTTTTTGTTCGAAAAAGATAATTTTGTATATTTGTTGAGGAGGTTTGAACAGACAATTTAGCGATCCAAACCGTACTGCCGCTTTCTGGAACAGAATTAGAATCACTAGGTTTGTAGTTTGGCAACTGGAATTAAACACTCAGAGTCGAGAGATCTCTCGATTTGAAAGTAAATGTGCGTCCGACGGAAAATTGAACCATAACCTTGTAAAAGTTCACAATCTTGTAAAAGTTCACAAGGAGTTTTGGGTGGGCTTGTAAACGGGGTGCTTTTATCCTGGAAGTAGGGGTCTTAAAAAGTAGTATAAAGACGTTTCAGAATGAGCGGACATGACAGAAATTAGATCATTAGCCTGTTAAACAAAACAAAAAAATCAAGCATTTTTTCGCAATGTTTGTAACATCTTGAACTGATTAAATAACATTTTGAGCTGTAACATACATGTACATACACAAATTTTCATTAGATTTTGTATCCTGGTTTCCTTCTGGCTTTTTCTTTTTCTGTTTTCTTTTAATTTTACCATGTATTTGTACTTATTTTGTTATGGCTGCATATATACCGCTCTTCAATTTTTAATTATTTATTGTACTGAAGGGTACCTGACTCGATTAACTGTCACTGGTTATTTTTGGTACCCTGTACTCGACTTTGTAAAACACCTTCCAGATGACCTCCATTTGCGCGCGCAATGCATCGTTTGTCAAAATTAGGCGGTCCTCATCCCAGGCTCTAACTGTCCAGCTTCGAGAACTTTCAACTTTTACCTTTATTGAACAAATTAAATTAACTATAACTTTACAGTTTATTTTGATGAGCATTTGATGCCCAGATAAAAATAAAACAACA